>CAJQZJ010034040.1:266100-309362 GCA_907164525.1 Lophiomys imhausi
TTGTTGTGAGTGGGGTGTTGAAGTCTCCCACTACTAATGTGTTGTGATCGACGTGCGCTTTAAGTTTTAGAAGTGTTTCTTTTACAAAAGTAGGTGCCTTTGTATTTGGGGCATAGATGTTCAGTACTGAGATTTCCTCTTGATGAATATTCCCTTTAATGAGTATATAGTGCCCTTCTTTGTCTTTCTTCATTAACTTCAGTTGGAAGTCTGTTTTGTTTGATATTAGGATGGCTACTCCAGCTTGCTTCCTGGGTCCATTTGCTTGGAAAACCTTTTCCCAGCCCTTTACTCTGAGGCAGTGTCTATCTTTTGTAGTTAAATGTGTCTCTTGTATACAGCATAAGGAAGGGTCTTGCTTGCAGATCCACTCTGTAAACCTGTGTCTTTTTATTGGGGAGTTGAGTCCATTGATGTTGATGGATATTAGTGACCTGGGGTTGTTATTTCCCATTAGTTTGGTATAGGTGGTGGTCCTGTGCCTCTTTTGGTTTAGTTGCTGAGGGGTTTTCTATTCCCTTTGTTTTCTTAGGTGGAGTTTTCTTCTCTGGGTTGGGATTTTCCTTCTAGGATTTTCTGTAGGGCTGGGTTTGTGGGTAGATATTGTTTAAATTTGATTTTGTCATGGAATATCTTGTTTTCTCCATCTATGTTGATAGAGAGATTTGCTGGGTAAAGTAGTCTGGCTGGGCACCTATGATCTCTCAGGACTTGTAGTATATCTGACCAGGCCCTTCTAGCTTTTAACGTTTCTGAGGAGAAGTCAGGTGTAATTCTGATGGGTCTGCCATTGTATGTGACTTGACCTTTTTCTCTTACAGCTTTTAATATTCTTTCTTTGTTCTGTACATTTGGTGTTTCAATTATTATGTGGCGAGAGGAGTTTCTTTTCTGATCTAATCTGTTCGGTGTTCTGTAAGCCTCTTGGATTTTTATTGGCATCTCTTTTTTCAGGTTTGGGAAGTTTTCCTCTATGATTTTAAAGAAGATATTTCCTGGACCTTGGAGTCGGGAGTCCTCTCTTTCCTCTATACGTATAATTCTTAGGTTCCGTCTTTTCATTGAGTCCTTGATTTCTTGGATGTTGTGGGTGAGAGATTTTTTAGCCTTCTCATTTTCTTTGGATGTTGTACTGATTTCTTCCACTGAATCTTCCATGCTTGAGATCCTGTCTTCCATCTCTTGCATCCTATTGTTGATACTCACATCCATAGTTCCTGTTCTCTTCCCTTGGTTCTCCACTTCCTCTTTTAACTCTGACTGTGTTTTCTTTATTGTTTCTATTTCTATTTTCATGTCTTGTATTGTTTTGTTTATTTTGTACATTTCCTTCTCCAGCTTGCTTGTTTTTGTATGAAAATCTTTCATTGCATTGTCCTTTTCCTGTTCAAGCTCTATCACCTTGGCTTGGAGCTCTTCAATGGTGTTGTTCCTTGTTTTGACTTTTAGAATTGTGGGTTCTTTGAATTCCTTCATAGATTTAAGTTCTTCTTGCAGGGACTCTATCACTTTCCATAATGCAGAATTGTCAACGTTTTCATGTGTTTCTGTTGGTGTGAGGTCATCCGAATTGGATGAGCTAGGATAATTCTGCTTTGTTGGAGTCATAATTCCTTGATTTCTATTTTTTTTTGTGACCTTTGGCCATTGGATGCGTTTAGCTGTCTGTTTTCTGTGCTTGGAACCACAGTGGATGATTTGGTGCAGGGGACGAGTTACTTGGCTATCTGTCGTTGCTTACAGGGGGATTTCAGGGTCACTGTGGTTTTAATTGTCTGAGGCACTGTGAGCTGGTGCAGCTTATTCCCAGGTTGTGAGTAATGGACCGGGATTGTTTCACTGCTCCCAATTCAGACTTCTCTATGTTGCACTCTGAGTTATCAGCCAGTAATGGTTCTGATGGTATGGACCTGTTTGCCCAGGCACAGATTCTGTGGGTTTGTTTGTTGTCACGGAGGCTGACAGGGTCTGGCTCCACACCTAATATGTCTGGATTTTCCAGAATACAGCTATGGTCCCGATTTCTCGTTTCTCACTAGGCTTCTCGCCACAGGCCTGGCCTCTGTGCCTGATCCTCTCCCTGTCTGCGCAGCCGTGGGTCCCCCTCCCTGGCTGCTCGGCCGTGGGTGCACCGAGCCCCGGATCCCCCGGCCGCCTGAGTGGTCCTCTCACCCCAGCAGCTCAGCCGTGGGTGCGTGGATCCCTGGCCCCACCCACACCTGGTTCTCTTCCCAGTTGACCTGCCGTGGGTTCGCGGGGATTTGGCCCTGCCAGCCGGGCTCCCTCTCCAGCTGCGCTGCCGTAAGTGCCCGGGATTCGGCCCCTGCTGCCCGCCTTTGTGTTCCCGGATCCCCGCGCTCTCTCGGAACCTCCCGCCCTCCGCTTCACGAGCGGCTGTGGACCACCCGCTGAGCCCCCTGTTTGTTTCTTGCTAAGACTTCCACTATCTCGCAAAGTTTTTTAAGTGGGTATGAGTTCTACCTGAGGTGTGGGGAGTCCAATAGGCTAGTGATCTATCGCTAAGTGGCCTCTGATTCTGCCTGCTGTGAGTTGGGGTCGATCTTACCAGGCGCCTCTCCAAATGGAAGTTCCCGAATTCCGGGTTTAGTGGCTTCCATGTCTGCGAGAGATGGGGGAAGAGCCTTACCCTGGGACTTTTAACAGTCCCTTGGGAGCTGTGAGTGTTCCCGGGGGGGGGGGGGTCTAGCCCCTCCGGTTTTGCACAGTGCCCAATAACTCTGTGTTTTTTATGGCTCTTTTTTCCCCGCATTCAAAATGCGTCAGTGTAGGTCGCCGCCATCTTGCCCCCCCCACCTTTTCCCTTTTAACAGGCTGCCTCTCATAGTGCCTTTATCTGATGTGGCGTTGTGGCCAGGGCTAGTGCTTTCTTTCTCTGTTCTAATCTGGCATGGGGGATGTGTTGCATCCAGATAGACAGATGGAAGGACACAGTGTCCTTGTATCCTGCAGTGGAGACATCATTGTGGTCAGGTAGTTGTTTGATGTCTCTCCTGTTTCTTTTTCCTCTGTTGTCACTAATGTACAGGAAGACAGGAACCATAGAAATATCCTAGTCTTCTCTCAGACTTCTTTGTTGGTTTAGCATCCATGAATGATTCTAGAGTGATTAAGTAATTATGATGATTACAAAGTGCTAACTTCACAGTTCTAGGGCCCTCTTCACATTTCCCAGTCTACTTTCAGTGTTCTATTGTAGGCCTCCACCTGCTTATCTACCTATGTGTCTGTACCTATTATTGACAATACTTCCTGTGATAGGTCTCAAAGGGACTGGACCCTCCTTAAGTTACTAAATGTTGTCAATTGTCACTGGCTTTTGAGACCCAGAGCCTCTACATCTGTTAGTTCATACCATGAGCCCTTGTCACTAAGTGTCCTGAGTGACTACCAAATCTGAGGAAGCTGCCCTTCACCCATACACAATATTGCACTATTTTGAAATAGTGCAAAAAGATCCTAGCCAGTTGACTGGCAAGAAACTTAGGAATCCTTGTTTTTACTTAATGGTTTTGAAACCTTTATTATGATTAAGTATGCTGTGCTGTTTAAGCACAGATCCTGCTTTGCCAGAGGCCACTCTGGCACCGGGGACCACAGGCCACATTGGTACCAGGGACCCCAGAGGCAAGGTTAGATTGAAAAACGCCAGAGGCCATGCAGGCCATTAAAAACCCCATTGGAGATACCCTACTGTAACTGAAGACTCGCTACTCACCAGAACCCCGGCCACTCAGGCTAGAAGACAGAGAAGAAACAGAAACTAAGGGGGAAAATTCCAAAACACCCATCCACAAAGAAAAAGTGAGAAATCAGCATCTAAATCTATAATAACCACAAACTTAGATGGCTGAGGGCCAGCATATGAACACAATCAACAACAGCCAGGACAATATGGCACTACTAGAGCCTAGCTATCCTAACGAGCCCTGGATATTCTAACAACTGAAGCACAAGAAAATGACTTTAAATCCAATCTTATGAAGATGATAGAGACCTTTAAAGAGAAAATGAATAAATCTCTTAAAGAAATACAGGACAAAAACCAAACAGGGGAAGGACATGAATAAAACTGTGCAAGATAGAGCTAGAAGCACGACAGAAAACACAAATTGAGGGTATCCTAGAGATGGAAAACCTAGGAAAGAGAGCAGGAACATCAGACACAAGCATCACCAACAGAATACAAAGATGGGAGAATCTCAGGCATAGAAGATATGGTAAAAGAAACTGATATATCAGTCAAAGAAAATGTTAAATCTAAAAAGTGTATGCCAGAAAACATCCAGGAAATCTGGGACATTATGAAAAGATGAAAGCTAAGAATAATAGGAATAGAGAAGAAGAAGAAGATTCACAGCTCAAAGGTCCAGAAAATATTTTCAAGAAATTGTACAAGAAAATTTCCCTAACTGAAACAAAGAGATGCCTATAAACATACAAGAAGCTTACAGAACACTAAAATAGACTGGGCCAAAAAAAAATTCTCCCCTAATATAATAGTCAAAACACTAAATGTACAGAACAAAGAAAGAATATTAAAAGCTGCAAAGTAAAAGGGCCAACATATAAAGGAAGGCTTATTACAATTATACCCAACTTCTGTTTTTTTTTAATTTAAATTTGTTTATTGTGTATGTCTATATACTCCAGAGTGCACATGCTAGGATGAATTGTGAAGGGCAGGTGACAAATTGCAGAAATTAATTCCCTCCTTCCACTTGGGTCCAAGTATCAAACTTAGAGTGGTCAGACTTGGCTGCAAGAGTCTCTATCTGCTGAGCCATCTCAAGAGCCCCATTGCTAGTCTTTCAAAGTGACACATTTTTTATTTATTTATTTTTTTTTTAGGAATTGTTGATTTCTTTGTTTTTTTTTTAAATACTTTATTTTTTTTTTCTTCAAGTTACATCTGAGTCACAAACCCTTCCCTATTCCCCCTTCCTATCCCGCCCTTCCACCCTCTTCCCCCCAGAAGTTTCCCCTTTCAGTCCTTTGGGATCTCAAAATATATACACTAGAGCTGGTTTAGCTCCAAGGTGACAGAATGATTTCTTCTTTAACCCGGATTGAAAGATAACACTTTGTATGTTGTCAGAAGGCCAAATATGCTTCAGGAGAAGTAC
This sequence comes from Lophiomys imhausi, assembly GCA_907164525.1. Taxonomy (NCBI): domain Eukaryota; kingdom Metazoa; phylum Chordata; class Mammalia; order Rodentia; family Muridae; genus Lophiomys; species Lophiomys imhausi. The sequence continues at coordinate 271,245 of CAJQZJ010034040.1, forward strand.
TACCTAGCCCCCCTACCACCCCCCCAAAAAAAGAGGGCAATTGTCCTAGGGTTGGGATTGGGGCAGGGCTCTGTTCTTATCATTCCAAGAGAATCGAAGCATCCATTAGGGGAGCCCGGGGAAGGCTGGACAGCGGAAACCTCAGCAGAGAGCAGAATCAGGCACCAAGGAGGACGAGTGACCCAGTTGATTCTCCCTGGCAGACTTCCTCAATAGCTGTCTCCATTGGGGGCCTGCAACCACCACAGTAATCCAATGTCACTGGGACCGTTCAGCTCTACACAATGCCCCGGCAGGAACCTCAGTGAAGTCTGCAAGATCAGCTTCTGCCTACAAACCCCTTAGGTCATCTAAACAGCTGAGAACAGAAGGACTGAACATAAAAGGAGTGTACTAACATTTTTAACCATTTTTTCCATTTGGCTTCGGGCCCCAAACAGGTCTACTATGACCCAAATCAGCAGGAAATCACTTTAAGAGAGCGACGTCCCATGCCCAGAGGGTGGGAAAGGTGTTTCTCTGCCCTTCTTTTTGGTTATTTGAAGGATAAATGAAAACTCTGATATTTAGGGGAAGAGACTACAAGCTGATAAATGGTCCTGTCTTAATGGGTTTTGGAGGTTAGCCCCCCGGGACTTCCTACTTTTCCTTTTCTGTATCCTTCTTCCTCTCCTATGTAGGAGTGCATGGGCTTGAGAAAAATGAGATATAGACATAGCACAGGAAGGTCCAAGAAGAAGGGGCAGATTATTGAATATGCCCTTATACCTTTGTATATTGATACAAAATTAGTAGGTTATTTGGCTAAAGTGGTATTGACCATTGTTTATTGTGCAAAAATAAGATTGTATTGGATTACATCAGTATTGATCTTTGTATATTGATACAAAATTAAGATTATAGTTGGCCACAATGGTATTGACCCTTGCATATGGACGTAATATTAAGATTGTATTGGGCTACATAGGCATTGATCTTTGTATATTGATACATAATTAAGAGTATATTTAACCACAATTGAATAGATCTTTGTATATTGATACAAATTTAAAGGTAACGCCTCCTAATGGTATCATACCTAGAGATACTTAAAAATAAAATGTGAAGCTCTGACCGCTTGATACCAACCGTCTAAAACGGTCTAGGGTAGTTAAGTAAAACAAACTCCTAGTCATGCAAACATGTCACTTTTTTAGCTACTATGACAGTCTATCACAGATATTCTCTAAACTACCCAGTAATCAAGTTGCTAAGAGACAAGCAACATTTGCTTATCTAAATACAAGAGATGGATAGGGCATCTTCAAAAACCCCAAGAGATCTGCAGAATATGGCATTCAAAGATGTTATCTTAAATCAAGATTTTTTTTTGATATCGAGACATATCAGCGCCTGACAGCACCCCCTATTCTACTCCAAGTAGAAGATAAGCATCGAAGAACCTCCACTGTAAGATGGTTGAATTAGTGGCAAGCCTATCTCTTGGCATGAAAAAACCCCTTGCACCAACTGCAGACAGACTGCTGTCCAAAAAGGACAAAACTTGGTAGCAGGGAAGTCGACAGCCTAACTCTGCCAAGACAGGGTAGGTAAGTCCTTCATAATCCCTGCTCTACAACAAATGTCTGTCATAGAAACAGGGCCCAAAGGCTGAAGACTGATGCAGGAATGTATGGAGAGAAAATGGGAACTGTCCAGGCAGTCATTGGTATGTCCTTTCTTAGTTTTGGAAGCTGCAGGCCCTGCACTTCCTATATAAGCAAATATATTTATCCCTCTCAGGTCTCTGAGGTGGTTGAAGAATAGACAGCTAGAGTCTCATAGTTAAATTTTGAGTTGTTTAGGAATCAAGAGGGTGTTATTGATCTAAGAAGATGCTCTTAAAAGTCTGTTGCAAGTTAGTATGAATGTTGAGTCACATATAGACCTTTAAACTCAAGGAGATGGTTAGATAGTAGAATGTTAAAGTCAGGGGCCAAATATGTATAAACTGGACATTGGGAAGGTATACTGGGCCATTTAACTCTCATAAATGTGGCACATTTATATCTGTTGTTTTGTATAATACTTACTGTTATAAGAGAAGGAACCATCTGTTGGACTGAAAGGGGAAACTTCTGGGGGGAAGAGGGTGGAAGGGCGGGATAGGAAGGGGGAATAGGGAGGGGTTTTTTACTGAGATGTAACTTGAAGAAAAAAAAATAAAGTATTTAAAAAAAACTTTAATTTCACAGAATAAAGAAATTATTAACTTTGAAACAGTCCTTAAATTGATAATATAAATGAAAACAACTATACCAAGGGAAACACATTTTTACACAAACAAAAAGGAGTTAATTGACCTATCTTAAATTTAATGCTAATCAAAATATTTCTGACATCTTAAAAGGCTGGAAGTTACCTTATCACTTTTTCCATCTGTGTACTCTAACATCTATGTGCTATAGATAGATAAATAGACAGACAGACAGACAGATAGATAGATGATATATAGATGGATAGTTAAGTAATGGATAGATAGATGATAGGTGATAGATAGATGATAGATAGATAGATAGATACATAGATAGATATATAGATAGATGATAGATAGGACATTCCAACAGATGTGCATGTCTCCTGGAGAACATGCATGGGAAGGTGTGTCAGCCCAATTGGAGCATGTAGCTTGTAGAAAGACTCCTAATATCTTGCACAGTGCCTAAGATACCTCATTATCTTATTTGTGTGAACGCAGGCAGCTAAATGGAATAAAATTCACTTCAGGGATTAAATTACCTAGAGTACTGTCTGCAATGATTAGATCAACTCTGTAATTACCAAATAGTCACTTCATTTTAGGCTCCTTAAACACGATGTTGGCACCACATACCATGAGTGAATTCCTTTAATAAAATCACTTATGTGGGTAAGAGCTGAAAGAATCCTTGTAAATCACTCCATTTGGTAAGTGAAGAAAATGAGGCTCATGGGTATGACAACTTGATAAACACAACTAATTTTCACTAAAATTTTAATTGAATCTTTAATATTTTAGTTAGTGGTGGAAAAGACTCTGTCAAAGCAGAAGAAGTCAGTGTATTTGGATGCCTAAGGCTATCATGCATATGGTGGAAGGCAGTAACCTCCTTCATGGAGTTTGGCTTGAGAAGCAGCAGAATGTACAGGAAGGCTGACAGTGATGGTCATTATGGGAAGAAATCGAGAGTTCAGTTTGGGATACATGAGTATGGGATGGCTTTATGATATTCATGTGAAATGACAGTGGACAGTGAGTTTTACATTCTGGAAGATGGAAGAAAGTTCTGAAATAGAAATACCAATTTGGAGGTTGTAAGCACAGAGATGGGATTTTAGACTGTGCGATTCCGAAGAGACTAAATAGGACCTGTTTCTGTTTGCTATAGTTGCCATAACAAAGCACCATAAAGTGTGTGACTTGAACAACAGAAATGCTTTGTGTCCTAGACCAGGAGCTTGGGAATCTGAGTAAAAGATGTCGAGAATCATGTGTGAGATCCTTGCTTCCCCTTTAGACTGTAACAGGAGAATGTAGGAATGAGGAGTAGAAATGATAGTCGAATGAATGGGCGGAGTCAAAGAAGAACGGTTGACTTGAGAGCAGGGAAAGATGTGGAGTTTCTATTCATTTATTATGGTATATTGCTCAGCGTTGGGTTATGAACATCAGACAGCAGACTCCTAGAGCACATGTGCAATTCTCCTGAAACAGCTTTATCACCATAGCAGGGCATGTGATGAACACTCAGCTCAGCAACTGTGAGAACAAAAAATGTGAGAGAATCTCTAGTTCTTGTGTTTCACAGTTTACCCCACAGGATGCTTTGTTGTTCTAGGGCCTTTGGTTTTATTAATGTTAGAGTAATAATGTCCAGAAACATATACATTCTTTACCTAGGATTTCAGGTTTTTTGTTTGTTTGTTTGTTTATTGCTTCAAGTTACATCTCTTCATCACAGTGCCCTCATTCCACTCCTCTTGATTCCACCCTCCCACCCTCGCCTCCCTCTCCCACCCTATTCAGGTTTTTTTTTTTTTATTTATTTGGTTTAATTCCTTACATGGGGATTTTTGTTCCTTTCTTTGCATTGCATAAGGCTCCTCTCCTTTAATAGATTTAAGAGAATAATAAGATCAAGAACTCTGTCCTTTTTATTCTCCTAATGGTACACAATCTAGAAGCTCTCTTTCTCCTTCCTCCTTCATTATTCTACTTTGGATTCACAATAATTCAAAATAGTTATTCGGCAATTAACTAGCACACTGACTTAGACATGCATTTTTAGAGAGAGTCCACCTGTCTCTTCTAACATCATAGATGGCCAAGTCTCTTTGGTAGTTTCTTGTGACTATAACAAGTCAACATTTCCATTAAGCCAGGTAAAATACAAAGAGACAATTTCAGGACCTTGTTGATAGACAACCTTCAGAGAACCCTTCTTGCATTCAGCCCTCAAATCTCCTCTATTAGAAGTCTGGCATTTGGAGGCTCTGGGATTAGGAGTTGCATGAGAGGTTTTAAAGGCAATGAGGTAACTACTGGAGAGCCCAGCCAGAAACCACAGAAACTCTCTTCACAAGTAGTGGGGAAGGGGGATGGTCGAGGACAGGAAGTAAATATTTTCCTTTTTAATGGAGGTTAGTTTTTTTATCTATCAAAATGTGCCCACTAGAAATATTTGACATTCTTTGAAGTACCACAGTAACAGTGCAAATTAAAGGCTATTTGCCTCAAATTTTGACAAAATAAGCAAAACATCACTGAATGACTTGGACTGACAAATCCAGCCTCACTTAGGAAAGAATGCCTCATATGGAAATTTCTTATTTCCTATGAAAGCCTCCTCAAAATCCATGACAATGGGTCTCTTTGACTTCCCGAAATTCTCATGCTGGAGTTTCCTGTTGGCAGAGAGAAGTAATTATCTTCTTCTAAAAGCATCTACAAAAAATTCATATATATGTATGTATATATATATATATATATATATATATGAAAACTATGTATGTCTGACCACTTAGTTAGACCATTTAAAGTGATGTTTATGTGTACACGTTTTCAGAGAGAACTATAGTAAAACAAAACATGCATGACAATGGTATAATTAAGAGGCAAAATATTGACCCAAAAGAAAATTAAAATAGAGCCACAGTGATCTGTTGAGAATTGCATATATAATTAAATTTTTACAAAAGGACAGAAAAAGGATACAGCAAAAAAATATTTGAAGAACCAATGACTGGGCTAAGGAAGGTAGCTCAGCTGGTAGAATGTTTGCCTGGCATGCACAAAGCCCTGGGCTTGAGCTCCAGTGCTGTATAACCCAAGCCTGGTACAGTCCTAGCACTTGGGAGGAAATGACAAGAGGACTGGGAAGTTCAAGGTCATCCACACTCACATAGGAAGTTGAAGACTCATCCTTGTTAGCATAATGTACAAAATTACTTCTTTTTTGGTAAAGATATTAAACTGTGATTATAAATAAAATATTTATTTTATATGATAACTACAAAATATAAGTGTGAGGAGCCTAGTAAACCCCAGACAGAACACATAACAAGAAAGCTATATTAATACACGTAGCACTCTAACTGTGAAAACTGAGGACAATGGGAAAATAAACCCAAAAAACGAGCTAGAGACAGAAAACTGCTCCATTCAGGTAATGGTGGTGACATAGACGTCTTTAAAGAAGGAGGGAAGAGACCCGTTAATCAGCTTAGATTCTGTGTTCTGCTGGAAACATCCTTTTAAATGGAGATGAAATAGACGTTTTCAGATAAAAGAAAGCCAGCAAAGTCTGCTGCCAGCCCACTCACACTACAGGATGCTGCTTCAGTAGAGGCAAATAACAGCAGATGGGAGTTCAGCGCCACAGGAAGGGGTAAGGAATCTGGGAAATCATAAATATATGAGCAAATCCAAGAGATGATCTTACATTTTTCTTCTCGAAGTTTCTTTCACGGACAGCAGATGGTTTAAAGCAGCAAAAGAAATATTTTCATGGCATTTGTAATTTAGACACAAATAAAATATATGGCATTGGTAACACAAAGGATGGGAAGAAATGGAATTATGTTGTTGAAAGTTTCTTCCATTTTATTTGAAGTTCCATAGCAGTGATTCTGAATATACCACAAATGAAGCCCGAGTGTTATTATCTCTAAAAAGACAAGCCTCATTAATATAATGACACACAGTGGAAAAAGTTTAAAAAAAAAAGAAAATTAATTTGGAACACTGAAAATTAAAAACAAAAGCATCCTTGTTTTCCGCTGTTGTGTCCTTTCTTTTTCTTTAACTCTCATCCAATCTGGCCCAATTCTTTGTGGACTGTGTTTGCTTTATTTTCGTATTATATACACAATCTGGCTACTTTTCCCATTTCTGCCATCAGCCTGGTCTGAGCCAAGGTCCTCTTGACAAAGTCACCTAAATGTCCTCCTGGATTCATCCTTGTCCCCACAGGGATCATTTATTCTTCACATATGAACACTGAAACAAAGTAAACACCCAGATCCTGCCATAACCTACCCTACAGGGTATTCTGTGCTCTGTCCCAGGACTTCACTTCTGTCCTCATCTGCTAAATTTCCTCTTTTGGTTTCCCCTTTCACCACACAAACTCTCTTTTCCATTCCCAAGGCAAGCCAAATATGACTTGCATACGGATTTATGCACTGACTGATTTCTGAGTAAAGCCACTTTACCCAGATGTTTGCAAGACTAATTCCTTACCTTCCACCCAGATAACCACTCAGAGAGACCAACACTAATTGACTTATTAAAAGTCACAACATAAGCTTAGAGATTGCCTCTATTCTCAGCTACCCAGTATCTGTGGCAGGTGATTCCTGAGTTTAAGCATGACCAGGAAAAAGTCAGCTATATTAGAATTCCAGTCCCCCTCATACTGTCTTCCATCTTTCCCTCCTTCTCTCTCTTCTCTTCAGTCCTTTCTTTCTTCCTTCTTTGATCCTCCTTTCCTTCTTTTCTCTACATTTCTTTTCATTTATGCTTCTGTCTCTCAAAACATAGCATCTTCTAACATACTTCCCTGTAAGAAAATTGAGACGAAAGCATGCATTATCTATCTTTCATTTATTCATTTTAATTGATTTATACTCAGCATGTGGAACAGTTTGCTCAATGTACTGCTGTTGCCAGATGAATGAATAAAGAAGCAAAACTGGCTATTTCATTCATTTAGAATCTATACTATGTATTCTGAATCCATAATATGGTAGCTGAACATAATAACTATTTGACAGAAATAAAAATTTCCATATTGAAGCAACTGAGTATTCTGAAAACAGAATTCATTTCTGCAAGCATTGTGGGTCAATTGTGAGATACTACGTTACCTAGCCAATTTTAAATTTATGCATGACATGAATCAAAAATATGGAGAACTAAATTGTTTCTTTTTTCTTTTATCACTGCTAGTTCCAGCATTGCTGAGCATGGCTTTTGACTGCAGACACTGTTTACTAATAGGAAACCCACAAATAGACAGAACCACCAGGTTATATGAGGCAGTGATATATCACACAGATGCACCTATGCCGGAAGCCTGCATAATGGAGGAAGGAAAAGGAGCATGTGTGGTCCATGCCTGAATTTTACAGAGAAAGAAGATGGCTAGCCAAGCATTGCCAGCTTGTTCATCTCAAAGTTAGCATCGGCAAACTATGAGGAGATAAAAGAGGTGATGGAGAAACTGGGGGTGTGATACAAGTGAACATTTCTTTTCATGAGGAAGAAAGAAAAATGGGTGAGGAGTAGGTAAGATTTGTTCCTCATAGCAAACCAGAAACCACAATGGATGGGAATCACATGTGGGTTGTGACAATATAAGGGCAGCTCCAGAAGAGAAGAGCCTGGGACAGGTCTTAAAGACAACCAGTACTTCAGAGGGAGAGAAGGGGCTGTCAGAAGGGAGGGAGGAGAGCTCAGAAACTCCCTGTCAAGGGTATTTTAACAAGAAAGGTTTTCAATACCTTCCAACGTGGCCAAGAACTAAAAGCCAAAGAAATGGTAACATGGATGATTCTGCTGGATTGACTAGGAAATTGATCAGTGTGGGGGTGAGACAAAGAATACAGACAATGGCTTCTAGAGGTTGGTGTGTCTGAATTCAGATAGGCATAGGGGAAAGGAGAAAGGGTTATAAGACCAAGAGGCTGGAGAGGTGGCCCTATTAATATGGTAAGCCTACAGGGCCAGAGGCAGCTGACTAGCCTGCACAGGGTAGAGAAACAAATTCAAGAGAGGATGAGTGTTTAGAGTAGGGCCAGATTGCAGCCATTCTTGGAATTCAACAGAGAGAACAGTATTTGCTATAGCAGGGAATTGATGGACTGGGGAGGCTTTGGCAATTTGATATAGCATACATTCATCAGCCACCACTGACAGCTGGCAACTATTGTGACTTATGCATAAGTCTATGAGGTAAACATGTTTAGATGTTTTTATAAAGTCGAGACAGCATGCCTTTACATAGCTCAATTCCAAGTTACTCTCTAACACCTGCAAGAATGCACCCAGATTGACTTACACGAGGAAGTGTGTTCTGCGGGGATTCATGTGCAGCCATCTAGGGTGGACTTTCCCAGAAACATGAGAACCACATACAAGCCTGTGAGCCAAATGCTCAGAGCTGATGCAGTCACTCTGTGCTTCATTGTACTTCTCGGTGAGGAAGGAGCTGGAGTGTTGTTGACAGGTTCACTTTATATTTTCTTTTAGCTAAAGTATTGAAATCATGGGTGGGGAGGGCACCCCACCAGAAACAGGTTTGCTTGCACAAGATATGGGAGGCAGAAGAGTCAGCCTGCTGCATCTCTGTCAAAGGGCATCTCAGGCCTGAACTCCACCAGCATCTGTTTCGCAGGTTTCCCTCTATGGACAGGCAGATGTGTGGTCTTTCTTATGCCAAAGCTGCATTTGGTCTTAGTGGTAACACCTCTATGTCATAGTTTGGAAAAGTATCCCCTAGAGGTACACATGTTAAAGAGTTGATCTTCAGCCCATTGTATCATCAGAAGGTGGAAGCAAGGCCTAGCAGGAGAAGTTAGGTCACTGGGCAGACACCTTTGAAGGAGATCAGGAGCACGGACTACTACCCCCCTACTTCCTAGCATATGTGAGGTGAGTAGCTTCCTTACTCATGGTCATTCTATGATACACTGTACTACCACAGACCCCACAACAATAGGACCAAGTGGCTATGGGCCAAAACCTCTGAACCTGTATACCAAAACAAACCTTTTCTTATATTAAGTTGATTATTTCAGGCATTTTGTAACAGTAGCAGAAAGCTAATGCACTTCTGCACATAACTGGATCTCTGTTCTCCAGGAAGGTATTCTAGAATGCTTATCTAAATAAAAAAATAGGACATCTTTTCTGTAAATGGAAGCTAGAAAACAGGTTTTGTTGGCCATGTGATCTGCTTTGCAATTCCTAAATTCAGAGGTAGCTTGAAAATAGCCAGAGACAGCAGATTAAAAAATGGACATTGTAGTGCCTGCATAAAACCTTATTTACAGGAATAGGTGAAAGGGGTAGTGTTGATCTGTAGATCACACCTTACCACCCCCTCATCTAAACCATTTTTAAGCCTCTCACTAATTTTTAGGTATGTATTTCACATCATTGACAAACTTTTCTCTAAAATAATACATATAGTATTTTCTGATTTTGTATTGAACGCTGATTAATAGGGTGGTATGTCAGTCAGGGTACAGTAAGTTATATTGCAGGAGCAACAGTTTCCAAACTGTAGAGTTTTAGCATAGCAAATGATTTCTTTCCTACACTAAATACCAGACACATTCCTGTGAAGAATACTAGCCCATTGCACCTCACCTAGGGCTGTGGGCTGATGAAAAAGCTGTTGGTGGCTGCCTTGATACAGATAAAACAGGACTACCATCCTCCAACTCACAGACTCAGACAGGAACCCAGCATAACAATCCTATGAAAAACACCCAGCAGCAAGTCTATTGCCTGTTAGTGGAACACCTCACCCTAGCTGGGCTGCCATATCAGCCCCCAGTACAAGAGTAAGCTCTTAGCCTTCATGAGACTGATGAACTGAGGGGGAGGTTGATATGTGGGGCTCTACTCATCTAAGGAGAAGGACAGGACAGAGATGGGGAAGAGGGAGGAAGGGTGCGACCTGGAGGGGAGGAGGGAAAGGACTTTGATCAAGATGTAACTTGAAGAAATAAATTAATAAAAAAAGAGAGACATGGCAAATCACATACTTGTTCTTAAGGCTCTTGTGAGGAAATGCTATGTCACCCATATTTTATCAACTGTAATAACTCTTACAATCAGGCTTAACTTGAAAGGGTAGAGAAGGGTACTCCTACTACATAAGAGAACAGGGACAATCAAAATTCCCAGTTGTAATGACTCCCACAGGTGGAAGCTCCAAGCCCCTATAAGTGAGACAGAGATAGGGGAGCTCAGACAGTTCAAAACAATGATTGTGAAGTCGCTGAGAATGAGTTTACAAGTTCTCAACAATGTCTTGCTTACAGTAGGAAAGGAATTTGGAGGCTGAGAAATACAATTTAACCTCTGCAAAATTCTTTTAGTATTGATTCTTTGTCATCTCCACATTTTTATTGTTGTCTTGTGAAAATAGTTACCGTGTTACATTTGGTTTTGGATTCTAAAAATGCCCTAGCCTAAATTCTGTTTACAATACTTTGGTGTAGAATGTCATTAGACATTTTATATATCCCCTTTGACGTCCACATGTCTCTTGTAAAATGGGTTCAGGGTGACTAATTACCTTGAAGGTCAAGAGTGACATGATAGAGTCCCAACATATGATACAGAAGCTCATGAAAATAGCCTGAATGGCCTTTGTCCTTACGCCTTTTCTTCTTACCCCCACTCCATCACATTGTAGCAATGATCTCAAAGTGAGATCTGTATGCCAATTTTTGTTACTTCTAAACACTTCGTTACTGCTGTTATTGAAGGATATACTATGAAGTCAGGGGAACAAAACTATTTCCTCAAGATCAATCTGGTTTCAAAGTGGCATGAGAACCACAGACTTTCCTCCCTTAATCCATTGGGTGTATCCTTTACATAAAATCTGGCCTCTTTCTCAGTGAATGCTTCACAAGCATGTTGTAACCTTGTTCCTCTAAGCATTACAATATTTTCACTCAGCTCAATTTTAGTTTCCTTTTCTGACTGTGCTCATTCTTACCCATTGTGGTTAAGCTTCATCTTCCCACAGAATGGGCTAGCTTCTATAACTCTAAGCTGTTTCCTGAGAAGGGCTTTTGCTCCTCCCAGTAACTTCTGTGACTTGTGCTGAGAAGAGACAGAGAATGACCCCCAGAAGATGAGACTCTTCTGGACTGAGGATTCAGGGTTGTTCACTCCAATGGAAACCTGACTGATTCTCCTCCCCAAGATTCTGCACAAAGTTTTACGGAGAACAGTGAGACTCTCTGCAGCTCTCAGTTGAGAAGAATGCTTATGGGTAGGTCATTGAAGATGGGTTGGCACTTTAACACACAATAGCATTCTCAGTCTCAACTCCAGAACCTAGAGAACAGTGGAACTGTGTCCTTGTTCACTTTCTATTGCTGTGATAAACACCATGGCCACATGCAACCAAGGGGGAAACAGTTTATTTGGTTTATACTTCCAAATCACAGTCTATGGTGGAGGGCAGTCAGGACAGGAACTAAGACACCTGGGGCCAGGAATTGGTGCAGAGACCATAAGGAATGCTACTTACTAGCTTGCTCTCTGTGGCTTGCTTACCTACTATCTTTAAACAGCCCATGTCTATCTGCCTAGGAATGGGGTCTCCTATATCAATCAGTGATTAAGAAAATGCCTCTAGACATACCCATAGGCAATCTGATGGAGGCAATTCATTAACTAAGGCTCGTTCTTCCTAGGCGAGTCTAGTTTTTGTTACATTGACAAAACCTAACCTGAGCAAGCTACTTCACCCATCAGAACCCCACCTTTCGACAACTGTGCCGGAGTCTCAGACTAGTGCATAGTTTCTAGGGTATCTCATTTATTAAGTACTTGCAGCCCCCCAAAACAACATGACATTTATTCGCACCCTATTCAAAATTCTCAGGCTTAGATGATGGATAAATTCAATATTTACCTAAAAGAAGAGGATGAAATTTGTGGGTGGTTCTGTGATTTCAAGATATAATACAGAGGTGCTTCAGAGATGAATTGCAAATGAAAGGGCAGGAAGAATTTCCTGAGTGTCATTTTAAAAGGCTTCTTGTTAATAAGAGCTAAACTCATCCTTTGATATTTTCAAGCTTGCTGAGTAAATAACTCATAAACTTCCCACAATGATTAGTGTGTGCTAGTGGTATGCTTCCAAGTCTGACCTTTTTTGCAGGTTTCTATCAGTGACTTAGAAAGCTGTGCCAGAATGCCAGCATCACAGCTAGCTCCTTGGCTCACTACTCAGCCCACACTAAGAATGCAAGGAAGGTGTTGTTTATATGAGGGTATACTGATACTCTACCTGACATCTGCTTAAATGGTATCATTTTTCTTGTTTTTTTTTTTCCTATGAATGTATTTTATACCTTTTCTTTCCTTAGGCACATAAAGGGAATGGCAGAGTGTATTATATAATGCTCTTGGAATTCCTTACCTCTTACAAAAAAAAAGCTTAAAGATGAGGTATACAAAACACCTCAGTGATTTGACACTCACTAGCTTGAGGTACAAGGAAATGGGAGGCAGGTAAATAAACAGGTGTTTTAAGGTGCTACTATTGAGCTGGAGAAGTGGCTTTTCCTGTAAAGGTACTGGCCAAGCAAGGCAGAGTTTCACATGACACACACACACACACACAATTTAAAAACCAATAATAAGCATGCTAGTGTAATAACAGAGTGAACTTCTATATTGTCTGCTTTTCCATCTACTGAATATGTATCTTGCCCTGCTCAATCACACAGTATTAACTGTAAGCAATGAATAGACAGAAGTGAGAGATGGGGTAGGCGGGACTTCCTAACAGCATTCCTGACAACACCAGCCTCGTCTGCCACAATGCTCAAAGTTTGCAGGGTTTGTTGCTCAGTGGGAAATTTTATGCATTCTAAGCAGCTGTACCATTTTAATTGCGACATTTCCTCAAGGTAGCATTTTATGTGAGGCTCGTTAAATTCTTTCTCAGTGTAGAAGCATGATGAATATGGTTATAGTCCTCAGTTCTACTTTCTCCATAGATAATAAAACACTAATATTAAACTGTAATAAAGAATGATGGCACTAAAATCACCATTTAATAATCATATGACCAAATCCATAGAAAACAATCATTTCACAGATGGAAGGCCAAATTAATTTCAACCAAATGCTTCTATGCAAGGTAGAAGTCTGAAAATGAGTATGCCATGCATATTTTTACAAGATGCTTATTTTCATTTTCAATTTTCCAGGTACACGATCCTGTGTTTGTAGTGTCCAGGCTAGCAAGGGCAAGCTTTGGGTAGGCATAGACAGTGTCCTCAGCTGTGATATTTTGGGGGCAGGAAGGTGAGATTCCATTTCTTTTTGGCAGTCTCTTATCACAGTTTACATTTTGGTTTTTCTGCTTAGGAAGAGAAAATCCCCTCATCTGAAGCTCTAATGAAAGTGGTGTTCCCTTTGTCGCTTTCTGTCAGCTAACTCAGTCTCCAATTAAGGATACAGGGCTTCACATGCAGCCAACAAAGAAAGTGTGGCTTTGTGGCATACAGGAAAAGTCCAGTTTCTGCATGAACTTCGGTGACTTCATTTTATCAGTTTTTGACCCTGTCTAAGGAGTAGTCATATTTTCAACTACAACCCATCTATGGACTCCTTCTTTTCTGGTTTTCGGTCTTGAACCATGTAGACCTTACTTAGGCCATTGTTCCATTGTCCTGTGATTCTCATTAGACTGAAACTACATCCTTACTTTTGAACTTGCTTTCTGAATGAAACCCACAGCTTTGGAGACCTTTCAGCTCTTGATAAAGCTGAATGTGAAAGCAAAGATGCATCAGCGAGCCTTTCATATGCTGTCAGTTCATTTTCTTTTTAAATTAAGATAATATTTTTATTGATTACTTGGAAATTGCACATAATGCATCCCGATCTTCACTTTCCAGTCCTCTCAGGTCTACCACCCACCTTCGGGACCTACCTCAGAACAAAATAAGAAGATAAAACAAAAACAAAAACAAATCTAATTTGTGCTGCCCATACACTCACTGGTCAATCTCCCAGTGGCCAGTCCCTTAAAGGGAACTGAAACCTTTCCCTTCTGCCGCAGCCAAATATCGTCAACTGGGAAGTGTTACACCTTGGCATTCCCATTACTATGTCTAGGACTTCTCTTCAATGGCTTCCTGCTTAGACTATTTCTTTTGTTGGGGGAGGGACAGGGGGGTGAGGTGAGGTTGTCAGAGAGGCCTGTATGTCTCTCATTCTCAACTGTGAGTTTCAGCTCATTGATATCATTGCAAAAGAATTTTTTTTTTTTTTTTGTCCTTTAGAGTCAGTGCCAGCACAGATCATGGACTTTCACATGGTTTCTGGCTACAGCATGGGTCATGGACTTCAACATGGCTTCAGGTGGCAGCACAGACCACTAGCATCCCCATAGTCTTTGGTGGTAACATTGGCCATGGGCATCCACATGGCATATGGCCACAGCAAGATTAAGGATGCCAACATGGTCCTTGTCAGCAGCATCAGCATGACCTTCAGGGATAACACTGGCCAGGAACATCACCATAGCCCTTAGTGGTGAAAGACACCATAGACACCTCGTGGGCTCTAGTGGGAACATAGACCGTGCGGCCTCCACTTGGACCATGGACATCAGCATGAACTCATGTGACACAGACCATGGATATTCCCATGGCCTTCAGTGCTAAAACAGACCATTTTGATTATTAAAATTTTTGTCCCCAGTTCACCAAGGACAAAAATTAGTTTCAGCAAAACTCAAACTAACTTATTAAAGATAGGTAATTATTTGTAAGACAGTAAGCTTGTCCTTAGACTCATGGTATCTGAACTGCTAGACACTAAGGCATATAATAAATACTAGTACTCGAAATGTAATGTAATTTACTCAGGTGTGTGCAAATGATCCATCTTCTCTTTTATCCAGTCCACATGCCAAACATTCTTATCTCCAAACCCTAATTTTTCCTCCAATGCTTCTTCATCTGGAACATGCTATTTCTGATAGTGATTCACCAATTCCTGCAAACCAAAAGATACTTTAATCTTTGATTACGACAGTCTCAATCCTTAGTTGTACATTAGAATCCCCTGGGAGCTTCAGAAAACATAGATGGCTAATTCTGCCCCAAATTATCTAGCATCTGAGATCATTGCAATTTTTCCACTGCCCACACCAGCTCCAATACAAAGTGGGTGTGGCCACCATCCATTTGGAACATCTAGGGTTCAATGCCATTGTCATACCAGATATACCCACAGGGATCCTTTCCAATTCTCACATATCCACACCTCAAAGCTGTCAAACAGTATTGCACTCTAAGTGAATTTTGTGGAAACTAGAAATGTTCCTATGAAACCAGTTTTATGAATACTTTACAACCATATACAGTCATTTCTGTGTCCCCTCAAAATGCTAGGGTCCATGAGCTTCTTAAATTTTATCACACTGAATTTATATTCCCATGCTCCATAATAGGGTGGAATTTCAATTTTTCTCCCAATGAAATTCCTTCCAGAGACTTTTAAACACTCATATCAGAGATCTTACTTCCCCTCTTTTTTTTTTTAAATTTAGTTACTTATTGCTTCAGGTTACATCTCCATCATAGTGTCCTCTTTCCACCCCTCCCAGTCCCACCCTCCCACCCTCTACCCCCTAACCCTTCCATCCCACTCCTTTGGAGTGGAGTGTCCCTACATAACAGTCCCCCACCCCAGTTCAGCAGTCATATGAGGGCCAAGAGCCTCCTCATACACTGGGGACCTACAGTGCAGCACCATTAGGGAAAGGCGTCTCATTGACAGGGTTACTTCCATTTCTTAATAACTGTTTCTGAAGACCTACACTCTAACAGAAGGATCAGTTATTAATTATTGACTAAAGCATTCTTCACTTGCAATCATTCCAGCCTGCTGTTTATTCTACCCTTTCTTCTTGTTAGTCATGAATATCCAATACTTTCAAGATCTTTTGTTTGCCAAGGTTTTAAGTATATAGTGATGATACAAACAGACACAGTCATTTTCCTAAGAAGGGCACAATTAACTTCTGCTAAAATATTAGCATTCCAATCTATGCTCTAACTTTAATTGTCAAGCCTGGATTTGCTGTTCATATTTTTTTGCCAAAATTACACTATATGAAATATGAATGAATGATGTTATGCTTTAAATACATTCCTAAAGGAATGGCTTTGTAAATAAAAAGACTCTACTATGCCTACTTCACTTCAACTTTTCAGCACTTGGGTTAGCTGTGGCAATTTAACATGCAACTTTTACTGTGTTAGGTACATTGCTTCTACGTGTAATTTGTTGAAAAGCCCTTAAACATCATGTTGAATTTTTTAAAGGAAGAATATACATCTTTAAGTTGCTCATATGATATTTGTTCATCATTTTAAACAGCCTATCACATTTATTGATTTTTATGTTTATCCATCCTTGCACCATGGGGACAGATCACTTTGCATTATGGCCACATGATCTTTTAAATGAGGTGTTGAGTTTTGGTCTGATAGTATTTTGTTGAGAATGCTTTGTGTCTATGTTCATCAGGGTCATTATCCAAAGGGGTGCTTATCTTATGGGCACCTCATCTGCCTTTGGCATCAAAGTGTCATGGTTTTGGACTTAAATGTCTCTCAAATGTTTACATGTTTAATTCTTGGTTCTAACTGATGGGGCTGTTGGAACACTGTTAAAATTTTAAAAGTAGAGTCAAGATGAAGGAAGAGTCATTGGGAGTGTGCTCTAAAGGATGTGTGTTCAGACTCAGGACCCTCTTTTCTGTTTCCTGGCCACCCTGAGGGCAGCAGATTTTGTCTACCATTGCTTACTGGCATGCTGTGTACTGGCTCAGTACAGAGTGTTGCCCCATCACAGCTCCTGAAACAAAGCAGTAGCTGATTGTGAATTCAAATCTTAAGTCCAAATAAATGTTTCTCCCTCTGTCGATCTTCAGAGTCTCAGTTATTCTATCACAGTGACACAAACGTGGCTCTCACACAAAGCAATGCTTGCTCTGTAAAATAAGATTGCCACTTGTCCTCCTTTGTTTTGGGGGAGAAAATCTTGAGAAAGAACAGTATTAACTCTTTTGTAAGACTTTGGTGGAAGGCCACCAAAATGGTTCAACAAATAAAGGAATTTGCAGCCAAGATTGAGCACCTGAGATGACAGACCCCTTGAACACATGTGGGAAGAAGAGATAACCAACTCCCACAGGTTGTGATCTGACCTCCATCATGTGCCAAGGTGGGAGTGTCACCCCCACATGCATATATAAACAAATGTAATTTGTTTTGGTAGAATGAAACATCTCCTTTAATGGAATTTTCAATGAGGGTAAATGAAAATATCAGTTATTGGGGTTCTCTTTGATAGGAAGTTTTATTATTATTATTATTATTGGTTTAATTTCATTATTATCCGTCTGTTCAGTTTTTTTAACTTTTATTCTTTTTTTATATATTCCAGCCCATCTCACCTCCAGTTTCTCTTCCTTCAATTTCTCCCAGTGCCTCCCTCTACCACCCCTTTTTCCCAGATCAACCCCCCCCCATCTATTTTCCTTTAAAAAAAAGAAGCACACTGTGGTATGAGTTTGTTTAAAAAAAAAAACAGTTTTGAGTATGTTTTTTGTTTAATCCCAGTGTGAGGCTGCTTCAGTTAAGACCACAGATGTAAACTATTAACTGCTCATGAGCTAGCAGGGGCATGGCTTAGCCAGTTGAGCAAGTTTCACTCAGAGGACCTGACAAAGAGATAAAAAGTCAGAGCCCCATGAAGGAGGGGAAGGGGGGGCACTACAAAGAAGAGAGAGAAAGGGCTACAAAGAAGAAAGAAGTTGCTGCTCTCCCTGCTGCTGACTCTTCTTGCTGCTGTTTCCTGGTTTGCTGGACTTCTGGATATTGTGACTACTGGGACAGGTATTGCCCCCCAAAGAACCTCATGATTTAATCATCAGGAAGTAGCTCAAAGACACTTATGTCCCTTCTCCCTCTAACCTTCTTTCTCTCCTACCTAGTGTTGGGAATTGGGAGGTACAAGGGTTGGAAGAAGGTAGAGGGATTAAATACAGTAAATATAATTAGAGTGAATACTATAAAAATAATAATAAAAACACAGCAGGCCTCCCATGGATATCCACCAAACATGGCCTAAAAGATAAAATAAGACTGGGTACAAACCCTCATGGCTGGACTTGGCAATTCAGTAAGAGGAAAGGGGCCCCAAGAGCAGGCAAAAGAGTCAGAAACACCCCAACTACCACTATTAGGAGTCCCACAAGAACATCAAACTATACAGCCATAACATATATGTAGAGGACCTAGCTCAGACCTATACAGGGTCCATGTTTGTCATTTCATTCTCTGTGAATCCCTATGAGTCCTGCTTAGATGATCCTGTGGGCCATGTTCTCATGGTGGCCTCTATTGCTCTGGCTCCTAAAATCCTATTTTTCCTCTTCTTCAGGGTTCTGCTGGCTCTCCCTAGTGTTTGGCTGTGAGTCTTCACATGTGCACCCATCTGTTGGTAGATGAAGCCTCTACGATGACAATTGGGCTAGGCCTGGTCAGATTTTCTATCCATGATTTATTCACTCTAAGTCTAGGACTTAATTTGTTTCTCCTAGACTATTGATAGCAATTTGCTAGCATGGAATAGAACCAAAATAGGAAGTTATAATTAAAAATAAACTTAACCAATTAAGTGAAAATCTATGAGGAGATAACTAAATAAATAATTTAATGAAAAAGAAAATAAAAAAGTTTAAAAGAACAGAAATAAAAATATATGTTATGTATGGAGACAAAACATATATTTTTATTTGTGTTCTTTTAAACTTTTTTATTTTCTTTTTTCATTAAATTATTTATTTAGTTATCTCCTCATAGATTTTCACTTAATTGGTTAAGTTTATTTTTAATTATAACTTCCTATTTTGGTTCTATTCCATTGGAAACTGTCCAGGCAGCCACTGGTATGTCATTTTTTAGTTTTGGAAGCTGCAGGCCCTGCACTTCCTATATAATCAGATATATTTATCCCTCTCAGGTCTCTGAGGTGGTTGACGAATAGATACCTAGAGTCTCATAGTTAAATTTTGAGTTGTTTAGGAATCAAGAGGGTGTTCTGGATCTAAGAAGATATTTTTAAAATTATGAGGCAAGTTAGTATGAAAGCTGAGTTAGATATAGAACTTTAAACTCATGGAGATGGTTAGATAGTAGAATGTTAAAGTCAGGTGCCAAATACATATGGACTGGACATTGGGAATGTATGCTAAGCCATATAACTCTTATAATCGTGGCCTATTTATTTCTGTTGTTTTGTATTGTATTTATAGTTATAAGAAAAAGAACCATTTTTTGGACTGAAAGGGAGAGCTGTTGGGGGGAAAAAGAAATACCTTAAACTAAAAAAAAAAAAAAAAAAAAGGAGAGGGGAGGGGAGGGGGGGGGGGGGGGGGGGGGGGGGGGGGGGGGACGGGGGGGGGGAGTAGGGAGGGGATTGTGATTGAGATGTAACTTGAAGAAATAAAAAATAAATTATTAAAATATATATATATGTTTTGGAGTTGGAAGAATCAATAAATATCCTTATTAAATAGCACAATTCTTAGGTTCAATGTAATCCCTATTAAATTAGCAATGTCTCTCTCTCTCATACACACACACACACACACACACACACACACACACTAAAATTTACATGGAAACACATAGTCAGAAAGTTTTTGACAAGCTGAGGCAGATACGAGAATTAAGAAGTAATTAGTTTTACACATCTCAAATTATATTACAAATTATCTTAATCAAAACAGTATGGCATCATTACTTATCCAAACACACAAATATGCTTAGGAAACAAAAGAAAAAACTCATAAATAAATCTATGAATATTGTCATTGAGCATTTGACAAAGATGCTAAGAATGCACATGATGGAAGAAAAGTATAGTCAATATGTAATATTTGAAAGTAACATACACGTAGAAATAAAAGAAATTGGGACCCTATCTTGCACCATTAACCAGAATCAAACTAAAATGGATTAGATATTTAAAAGTAGTACCAGAAATGATACAATTTCTTGCAAAAAACACGAGGAAAATTTCCATGACAGTGGTATTGGCCAAAACTGAAGTTTGAGTCTAAATATTAAACATATGTCCTGACAAATCAACAGATATAAAATTCACACACTAAAAAGATTTTTTAAATGATAAATGTGATAGGTAGAATTGGAAATTAAATGCCAAGAAACTAAATAATCCAATCAAAAAATGGGGAACAAAGCTAAACAGAGAATTCACAAAGGAGGAATCCCTAATGGCTGAGAGACACTTGAAGAAATGCTCAGCATCCTTAATCATCAGAGAAATGAAACTCAAGATGACTATGAGATTCCATTTCACACCTGTCAGAATGGCTAAGATCAAAAGCTCAAATGACAGCACATTGTGGTGAGGTTGTGGAGAAAGGGGAACTCTCTTCCATTACTGGTGGGAGTGCAAGCTTGTACAACCACTATGGAAATCAGTCTGGCAATATCTTAGAAATCTTGGAATAGCTCTACCTTAAGACCCAGCCATACCACTTCTGGGTATACATCCAAATGATTCCTCACCAAATCACAAGGAAGTTTCCTTATCTATGTTCATAGCAGCCTTATTTATAATAATTAGAAACTGGAAACAACCCAGATCTCCCTCAACTGAGGAGTAGATTAAAAAACTGTGGTACATCTACGCAATGGAATACTACTCAGCCATCAGAAACAATGAAATCATGCAATTTGCAGCCAAATGGATGGAACTAGAGAAGCTCATCCTGAGTGAGCTAACCCAGACTCAGAAGGATGCACATGGCATCTATTCATTTATAATAGGATTTTAGCCATATACTATAGGATAGGATAACTATACCACAACCCATGCACCAAAGGGAACATGAACATAGACTTTTTTCCTGTCAGTGTGACACTTTGCCCTAGTGGTGCTGCCTTGTAGGCTCCCAGTGTCCTGGCAGAAAGAGAGCTCCTCTGTGTAAAACCCAGGGTTCCTTTTTTTCATCCCAGGAAATTTCACCTTCCTAGACTCTGCGCAGCTAATGGGCCATCAGTGACTGTTATTTACCAATCAGAGATGCCTCAGAAGGGGCAGTAACCTGATCTCAGCATTGAAATCAACTTCTGAGAACTAAAGTATTAGACCTTCCTCCAACACACAACACTAGCTATACACAAAAATTTTAAAATTAAATATAAAATTCATCAGAAGTTTAAGAAGAAAAGACAAAGAATTGTATTTTGTGGAGAGCTTTACTGCATACAACTCAGAAATATATAATGAAAACATTTGAATTTTTAAATATTCAAAACATCTGTATGATATCAACAGCACAGACTAAAATAGCTCCAAATATGATATTTAATAACCCTAAATTTTTCTTCATAATGAGTTATTTTAAATGAAAATGGTCAAAGATAGAAAGCCAATTGAAAGAATGAAAATTAGTGGTTGATAAAAGATAATCCATCTTACTCATAATCGAAGAAGTGAAAATCAAAGAAGATATTTTTTCTCTTAATCTTGTTAAATCTTAACTTTCTAACGCTAGGGAAAAATGTATAAAAATCATGTGTCATTATGCAGTTTTGAGATGAGTGTTAATTTTGTAAAATTCTAAAGGAGAATTTGAACTTATTATATCTGTATCTCTTTATAACAAGGAAACATTCCAATATTTTATCCTTGCATGAACATCACAGGGAGGGTAGGGCCTTCTGATGAACTAACTATAAGCATATAGAATCATAACACTGTAGGAGCCATTAGTCACTGATTCAGATGTTCCTGCATTATACCCTCCTAAAGTTAGAAGAGTATTTTAGAGAACTGACAAAGTTCCTGTGTATCCTCCTTCTATTGGCTATTTCCATTCCAAGATCAAAATATTCTCTCTTTGATCCAGTAAATAAAGCAGTTATAGTCAATCTAAGAGGGACATCTGTTTAGGCTATTGCTGCTAATGAGGAAGACACTGAGATGCCTGAGGTGCATTTCTGAAGGGTTACAACATCTACAAGGGCACTGAAAGCTTTTCTTGGGCTTAGGGTGATGTCACCAGGATGAGTGCATGAAAGACATATGGAAGACATTCAAGAGGGCTGCTTGTGACTTGAAAGAGTTTTCCAAAGATGAAAAGGTTTCAAGCATCAGCAAGTCATGAGTGAGAAGGGAAGGATGTTTAACCTACTTGTGGAAGAGGGGGATGCTGAGGAAGTCTTAGAGATGGTTCCTGGGAATCTGTTGGGATTTTGATTGGAATGCATAGCTGAAGAAAGAAGGAGAAGAAAAATAAATTCATGCTGAAAGTTTTAACAGATGTTGTAGACCTCAACAAGGCTTAAGAAATGTGAAAATACAGGCCCAATCTCCAATGCTTTTTGTGTATGTGTGTGTTTGTTCATATATGTGAATGCTAGCAACACATTCTATACCATACATGTACAAGTAAGTGAATAACTTAATCCTCTTCTTCCACATTGGTTGAGACAGTTTCTATGTCATTTTCCCAATGTGACTTCCAGGCCCTCTGGTTGGTGAGCTTGTAGGCATTCTCCTGTCCCCATCTACTCTCTCCTTTTAGGAGTGTTAGAGTTATAGGTCTACTCATGTAATGCACCTGGCTCTTACCTTTCCCATGAGTGCTGGGGATTTGAACAGCAAGTACTTTTACCCACATAGCCACTTCCCTGTCAGTAGCACAGAGAAATGTTCATGGTGGATTATATGCTGACAGAAAGCCACAGTGAGAAACAAAAAAGAAAAGCAACCAATCAAAGCACCATAGAAATATATCTAGTAAGGGTGGAATCTTTTTCAACAAGTGCTCCAGGTAGGTCCTTCTAAAAGGATTTCATAAGAAGAGCCGCTGTCATAGCAGAAGCTTCATGCACGCCATTGCTCCCAGTGAAAGTGCAGCCAGGCACCAGGCATGGGGAGGATTATGATGATGATGATGATTGGTGATTCTTACACTGTGTAGA
Source organism: Lophiomys imhausi (assembly GCA_907164525.1). Classification (NCBI taxonomy): domain Eukaryota; kingdom Metazoa; phylum Chordata; class Mammalia; order Rodentia; family Muridae; genus Lophiomys; species Lophiomys imhausi. The sequence continues at coordinate 294,573 of CAJQZJ010034040.1, forward strand.
CTGAGGTTGATGAGGCTTTTTTTAAACCAAAAAGTTTACAATGTAGACAGAGAGATGGAGAATGGAAAAGAGAGGGAGAAAGAGAAAGAGAGAGAGACAAAGAGAGAGAGAAACTAGGAAAAATAAAGATGGAAACAAAGGAAATATATTGTATATTGTACATATTGTACAATGTATGTATTTAAAGCTATGTTTTTGATGTAGAAAAGTCAACAAGCATTAATTTATTATTAAATAGTGGAAAAGATAATGAATTCACTGTATCCCAAATGCACATTTTTCATGTAGTCCACAGCCATGTGCAGCAATGCCTTCACTTTTAGAGGCAGTCCTCACTCATTTCATGACCTGCCCACTGCCACTTCCATTCATGGTAGGCATCCTTTATAGGTATACTACTTAAAAAAAAATCTTATATTATTAGTGTAGTTTTTGTGTTTAAATGTGTGTAGATAATAAACTGTATTATAATTGCCTATAATATTAAATATAGTAATGGCTATCAAAATTTGTAGCCTGGAAACAATATATTATACCATATATTATAAGATTGGATTATGCCAAAACATCTAGCTATGCCACAGTTATAAAATCCTCTAATGATGGATTTCCAGAATGTGTCATCACTAAGAAGCACAAGATGTTGCTGTAAAATATTTATACATTTCATCCAGAAAATTCTATTCTAGGAATTTGGAAGATAAAGTAAAATACTAGAGAAATATTATTCTATTGATATAAGAAAGTCATCTTCCAAAAATAGTCTTAAAGTAAGTATAGTTGTAGCTTTATCTTAAATGCCCTCTGGTATTGGATTTGCTAGTTTTACTAGATTAATTTAATGGAATATTGCATATCTGCCATGCATGAGTTGAAAGTGAGTATTGTACCAGGTGGCAGAATCAAAGTATGACTTCCTTTACAACCACCATCAGTAGAATAAAAATGACAAATGGCTAGCTGAGATGGCTGAGCCAGGAAGGGCAATTGTTGCTAAATCTGATGAACTGAGTTTGATCTCCAAAACTCACATGGTGGAAGGAGAGGACAAACTATACTTGTAAGGTATCTGCTTACCTCCACACATGTACCATGGCACACATGCACCCAAACACATATGCTCATGTATACAAATAAATACATGTAATACATGCACATAGGCTTAAGTAATTAAATATTTAAGATAAATGTTACCATTTATATATAATAGATAAACATAAATAATGTGTAAAATAATGTAATAAATATATTTAAGAATAATTTAAAATATAATCTAAGAACTGTAAAAGATGTTGCCTTTATCCTTAAACAATTAGAAAATGGCTGACAGATACTGAAATACAGACCACACATGATTGGGAAACTGGAGAAAGAAAAACAAAAAAACAAAAGGTGCTGAGAACCTGACTCGGGTCATTTTCAAGAGAAGCCAGTGCTTTTAAACAGTGAGCCATCATTCTAGCCCCATAGTTTCTACATCCTATGGGGATACCACTCATATTGAATGTTGTTATTTGAATTTGATGTCATTTGACCTTAATTATTTCTTTAGGGATTCAATTTCTAAGTAAGTCATATTTTGAGGTTCCACTATAACTAGTACTTTAACATATGAATTTTGAAGGTGACACATTCCACCCCTAGGAGCAGTATTAATAAGAGATAAGACTCAGCACAAGAAGAGATCAATGAGCTCAAATACACGCTAGTAGAAATTACTCAAAATATCACACAGTAACACTTGCCAGAAATGATGGACACAACACAATGAACAGTGGTATAGAATCAAACAACACAAAAATGTGACTGGGTAGAGATATGGGAAATATTTTTGAAAAGAAATAGTGATTATAAAATGTTAACAGTTAGTAACAACTATCAACTCAGATTTTTTTAAAAAGGTCAATGAGCCCTACCAGAAGGAAACCATACTGAACATTATAACCAAATTGCTGAAAATAAGTGATAAAGAAAACAATCTTTAAAGTAACCAAAAGGAAGAAATACTCATAGAAGTGAAAAATTACACATGACCCCTTGATGGGAAATTTGCAAGCTAGGAGACAAGGTAATGCTGCCTTTAAAATCCTGAAGAAAAATAGTCTATCAGATATGAGTTCTACATTTAAGAAATGCATTACTTAGGAATAAAGGAAGTATACGGAGAGATTTAATTAGCAGAGATGTGAATGACGACTAACTTCCAGGTAAAATGTGAAAAGAGAGAGAAATTTTCGTTGAAACTAATGAATGAACAACAATAGAAAATGTGAATTTTTGGGTACAAACAAAGGGTATTTTCCTGGCTTTGGGGATGGGTCGGTGGGAGAAGCGCTTGCGGTGCAGTCTGGATAAACCTGCTGTCTGGGTTCAGATCTCTGAACCCACGTAAAAAGCCAGATGAGACTTGTTGGTACCTCAGGAATCCTTAACACTGTCGAAAAGGGAAGTGGAGAAAGAAGACTCATCAGAATCTTGTTGGCCGGCTAGCCTGGGTCACATGGCAAATCAGTAGAAACAGAAAGCCTGCCGTGAAGAATGTGGAAGGCAAGGCTGATTTCTGAATGTTCTCTTCTGACAACGCTTGTCCACAACCACCCACAGGAGCACCTTCTCCCTCACCACATACTGAGTTTTTTTAAATCCCCATTTTAAAATTTCTACACAGCTAAAATATTTTAAATGAAATAATAAAACCTCATGTGAAAAAGTAAAACGTATAATAGCAAAGACCGGAAATGGTAGAAGCAATATTCCTATTACAATATAATAACTTAGAGTATGGTGTGATACATGAAACTTTAAAAGTATATACTTCTCTTGCAAAAAGACTTTTGCTTAGAATTGTAATTGTTATATAAAGGACAATAAGCTTGGTGTGGAGAGTGCAAGAATTATTTTTATATCTTATTATATAGTTTTTAGTGTTCTTCATATAACCATATTAAATTCACTTGTTTATAACATTTTATAGGATGATCATTATGTCGACTTGAGGATTTATTTCTTTATAGTTTTTGGACTGAAAACAAGTAACTCGTTATTTAAAAATATACACTAAAATAATTATCTTCACCTTACATTTTTAAAGTTAGTATAGGAAGGGCATAATCGTAATTCTACTCTGAATGTTAAAATTCTACACCATTTAAGAATAAATTTGATTGGTAGGACTATTTTTAATTTTCTATAGATAGGACATGTATGAAATTAAATTATAAAATATTATTCACTGATAATATACAAAGAATTGGTGACTTAAGCTGGGGATTGGTCTTATGCACTGTGTATTTAGATGCTGATTTCTGTGCCCAGAGATCTGGTTTCAGGCAGGACATGGGAATTGTCTTTATTACTGAAGCATCCTCTGTCTCAATATTATATAAAAATTGTTCTCCATCATCTCTGATTGGCTAATAAAGAGCTGATCAGCCTATAGCTGGGCAGGAGAGGATAAGGAAGAACTTGTGATCCCAGGGGAAGGGTCCCAGGAAGAGGATAGTCACCATGAGGGGGTTGTCGTGCAGGAGTCCCCATGAGGACAGATGGACTGATGGAGCATGAGCAGCCAGTGTGAGACTTGATGGTGGGTAACAGGCATGTGGCTGGGAAGTAGGCCAGGCCAGCAAGGTTGGTTTAACTTAGATGAGCTAGTTGAGAGTCTGCCCAGTTAAGGGCTAAGCTTTAAAAATATTAAAAGATCTAGGTGACTTAATATTTTTGGCTGGTGGGTCACCAGGGTAATACAGCATCTTGAGATACTGAGACAGGGGGATAACTTTGAAGCCACCCTGAGTTACATAATGAGTTCCAGGCCAGCCTGGGCTGATGTGGTTTACATAGGTAACATCCCCCAGAGGTTCATGAATTTGAACATTTAGTCCCCAGTTGGAGGCCCTATGGAACCTTTAAGAGCCAATATCTTGCTGGAGGACATAAAACTAAGCTTTGAGGTTTTTAGAGCCTGTTCCCTCTTCAGACAAACTTCCCCTCTGCTTTCTGACTGCCAGTCATGCTTGCTATGATTGGCTGTATCCACTCTGGAACTATAAACCAAACTCAATCCTCTCTTTCCTAATTTGGTATTTATTAGTGTGTTCTATAACAGCATTGGAATAGCTATCACAGCTACAGAGTTAAACCCTGTCTCAAAATTTAAAAAATAATAAAAAATAAATAAATAAAAAGGAAAAGAGAAGAAAGAAAATAAAATCATAACACAATTTCTTGACTTAAAAAAATTCAATTAGATTACATTTGCCATTCTGAAGCCATAACTTCCTGGGAAAGTACATCTTCCGAGATCAGTAGCACAGAGCTTTCCAAGAATGTGCAGTAACAATGGTTTGCTCCATTTCAGTATCTAATGAATTAATAAATGGAACCTCATGAAACTGAAAAGCTTCTGTAAGGCAAAGGACACTAACATTAGAACAAAACGACAACCTACAGATTAGATTAGGAAAAGATCTTTGCCAACCCACATCCAACAGAGAGCTAATATCCAAAATTTATAAAGAATTCAAGAAAATTTAAAAAGGGCATACACTTGGGCACATTTTCTGCTTTGATCCTACATTTGTCTTTGATAAATTCCTCTGTTCCCTCTTCACAGAACTAAAAAACTAAGAGATGGTGTTTGTTCTGACATAATTCACTACAATAACCAGCTTTTCATGGCGTATGATAATCTTTCCAGATCATGTGTTTGCAAACGGAAGAAAGCTATTTTGAAAAAAAAAATTATATTGATGGATGCTAGACTTGCATGTATGTAAAGGTACCACATGTAGACCTAGTGCCTATACAGCCCAGGAAAGGGCACTGGATGCCCTGGAACTGTAGTTACAGATAGTTGTGAGCAGTCATGTGGGTGTTGGCGATAAAACTTGGGCATTCAGGAATAGCATCCAGTGCTCTTAACTGCTGAGCCAACTGTCCAGTCCCAGAGTATGTTTATTAATAGGCCAAGATGAACATGTGACATCATTAAATAGGTAGACTGTGACACAAGAACCATCATTGTCTGAGTTTTCATAGAAACTCAAGATGTCTCATTGACCCTCTTTGGTTTATCTACTGTTCATGTGAGTATATAGAGAGTTATGAATGTTAAAAATACAGTTTTGTTTTATGTCTGGTTTTATATTTCCTTCTCCAATAAAAACCTAGGGAAAGAAAGGTAAAACAAACAAACAAAAAACCAAATGTTAGTGAAGTTCAGAAAAAATATCAGAATTAGTACAGAGCCAGCTTTGTCTCAATGAAGACCTTCCTGTAGAGCAGTGGTTCTCAAACTTCCTAATGATGTGACCCTTTAATACAGTTCCTCATATTATGGTGACCCCAATCACAAAATTATTTTTGTTGCTAATTCATAATTGTAATTCTGCTACAGTTATGAATTATAATGTAAATATCCATGTTTTCTGATGGTCTTTTTAGGGTCACAGCTGAAAGGGTGAGAACCACTGTTCTAGAAGGAATTCCATGTTGTGATTTCACCTCCCTCTTCTAGAAACATGGAAAGCATATTAAATTGGAGATCATAGGTAGTATGAGTAGCAACTTCTGAATATTTCTGCAACTATACCGTTTAAACACAGCATGCTATTTTGCTCATGCATTTATAATTGTCATTATGAAATATATGGTTCAAGGAAGGACTCTGTAAGCCACACAAGGAAGCTCCAACACAGAAAAGAGATAACACTAATATATTTAAAACAAGATCCATATGACTACATTTGTCTCCAAAATGTTTATTCTGGTGGTGGCATGCATGCTTGTTCAGAGAAAGGCCATTCTAAACTAAGAGAAGCTCAATAGGAGGAGATCCCAGTATTTTGTTGGAAAATAACTGCTGTAGCAACTATTTTCTATATTCTAGACACCACCAGTGGAGGTGAGTAGAAATGAGAAAATATGTAGGAGATTAAAAGAAAGGTGAATTTAGAAAAGTTAGGGTCAAGAATGTGGATATACAGTAGGGAGGAAGAAAGACCAATTGTCCTGAAAGGAAACAGGAGCCTGAATGAACAAGGAGCCTTTCACTGAGATAGCAAAGATAAAGAGAGAAGAGACCTAGGAGGTGCTTAGTTTTATTCATCTATTTCTCATAATACCCTTGGAGTATATGTTTTTACTTCTTGAATTTTTAACGTATTGTTTTTTTCTCAAACTGAGTCTCTCTCTCTCCCTCCCCTCTCTCTGTATATATGTCTATGTACATGTATGTGTGAGCACATGCATATATGCATATATAGGAAATAGGGCACACTTGGAAATCAGAGGACAACTTTTAGGAGATGGTTTTTATCTTCCACTTTGTTGATTGAGGTAGAATCTCTTCATATTTCTCCACCTGCACAGCACACTCGTGGCTAGCTTCATATTGATTCTCTTGACTTCGTATTCCATCTCAACATAAGAATGCTGGGATTAGAGATGTGTGCTACCACACCTTAGAATCCTAGGATTGAATTCAAGTCATCAGGCTTGCAAAGCAACAGTTTTATGTGCTCAGCCTCAGACCAAACTGGATTTCCTATTAAAAAACAAACAAATACAAAATCTTAAAGTTCTTTCTTCCAAATGTAAAAAATTCAGCCAGAAAAAAAAATCTTGTTTTAATTAGTCCATGTCTTAGTTTTGTTTTTATTGCTGTCATAAATCCCATTACCAAAAGCAACTTGGATAAGAAAGGGTTTATTTGCCTCACTTGTTGCTGTCCCAGTTCATCATTTAGAGAAGTCAAGGTAGGAAATCAATTAGGAAGCTGGAGGTAGGAGCTGAAGTGGAGATCATGGAGGAATACTGTTAACTGACTAGTTCTCTAGGCTCACATCCAGCTACCATTCTTATCCTTTCAAGGATCACGTGCCAGGAGTGGCCTCACCTCCAGAAGACTGAACCATCCCACATCAATCATTAATTAAGAAAATGTCCCACAGATTTGCAAAACAGCTCAATCTGAGGGAGGTATTTTCTCAGTTGAGGTTCTTTCTTTCCAGACAACTCTAGCTTCTCTCAAGTTGGCAAAATAAACAAACAACAGAAAAAAAATTAGCTAGGACAATGTATTTAGACTGTTTATATTTACTATTATTATTAAGATGGGTAGAATATGCTCATCTGAATTAATTTACTGTCAAAATAGGAAAAGCATGTAATTCACTAGGTCAAAACATTTCATACTGGAAGACATTTTGACATTATCATGAGAATGATATGATATATATGCTGCAGTGACATTAACAGTTTTATGGTTGAGATAGAAAGTAAGATCATCTGGACTGCAAGCAGACAAAGGGTTTGTCTGAGAGTCAGCTATGATTTAGTCAGAAACTCTAAATGCAGGAACCAAAGGAGCAGTTAACAATCTGAAGAGCGATCTCGGCTGTTCTTGCCAGGAAGACAGAAGTCCAGGTTAAGTCAAGAGTAACCTGGGTTTGATTGATTCAGTGACCAGGAGAGTTGGGAGCAGAAGGAGAGTGCAAAGAACTCACTTAGAAGTTTCTGAGGAAAGTGCTTCTGCCATAGAGCATCCAGGTTTCAGTGGTGCAAATAGATAAATGGGGTTTCACAGGGTAACTGAAATAATTGTTTGGAATATTGTGGGGGCAGTGTGGCAAGAATCCAAAATCATGAAGGAGAAAATAAAATGCTGCTTGAAGATTTAAACTGGTCAGAAGTGGGAGTGGGAGAGGAAGGGACTGCAACAGAAAAATTGGAAGTTGATGGAAATGAATGAAATTAAGATTGAAAATCTGCATGTGGGTCCCCTAAGAATTAGAGCGGGGACTGTTGACTCTGTTGCCTGCCTTTGGGTCCCTTTAATGTAGCTGGTCTTCCTTTTCTGGCCTCAGTGGAGGAGGATGTTCCTAGTCTTGCTGCAACTTGATGTACCAAGGTGGTTTGGTACCCATGGTGGGGGGTGGTGCTCCCCTACTCTAAGGATAAGGGGATGGGGGGAAGGGGAGAGGGTATGAGGGTGGAAATGGGAGGAGAGGTGGGAGGAAGATTCAATCAGATTCTAAAGTGAGTAAAATAAACAAATCAATTTTAAAAAATTGAAAAATCTGTAGTACTCAGCAGTCTCTGGTCAAGAGGTGTTTCCCATGAATGTTGAACTGTTCTTCAGGTAACTGAAGGCCTAAGCACATCAGTAGGATGTCTGTGTTGTGTGAGGTCATATACTTTACCTCATTGGAAGCAAACTGCATCTTTGAAACCAACTAGAAATGACTTCTGGTTTCAGAAGTCTTCCCAGCCAACATTGTGGAATCTGTGACCCCATCCATAGACTGAGGTCCCTTCACTCACAGACTCATCTAGAGAGCTTTGCAGGAATACCTGCCAACTCTAAAACCCCTCAGGAGCTTGCTCAGCTGTCTGTAGGTGAATATTGCTAATCCGTGAGATGAAGAGATTAGATGTGATGATCTCAAAGTTTCTTTGTGGCTCATTCTCTAATTATAAGGTCGTTCATCATAATCATTTTTGTAGATCTGTTTTGTATATGTTTGGAGAACATAAATAACACAAACTACTTAGGGAATGACTCATCCACTTCTTGATCATGAAACCATTACATTCTTGTTTATTACTAGATTAAGCAATGTCTCCTAACATGAACTGTGGATGTTCAGGAAATATGTATGTGCGTGGGCCAACTGTGAGTAAGGAGTGTGGGAAAGTGTGCTACATCTCTTTGTTTTGCGCTATAATTACCAAGTTAATGACTTTGGCATTAACAGATAATGGTATGTGTTTTTCAACTGATAGTGAAACTCTGTAGTAGAGACAGGGAGAATGAAATTTATTACCTACAGTGGAACAAATCAAACATAGGCAGAATTGAGAAAGTGATTGTATAATGAAAAAGCAAAAAATAAAAAAATAAAAATAACCATACTTTCAGAAATAAAAATAACCCATATTTATTTCATGGAGGATTATGAACTATTTCTTATTTTCTAGTTTTATTTCTGTTGCTGTGATAAAAAATAAATAAATAACGCCTTGGACAAAAATAACTTGGGAAGGAAAGGCTATGTTCTGTCTTACAATTACTAGTTTATAGTCTATCACTGAGGGAAGTCAGGCAGTAACTGAAACAGGAAAATGGAAGCAGGAACTGAAACAGTGACCATGGAGGAACCGTGCTTCCTTTCTTAGCTACTTTTCTCAGGCCCACCTGCCTAGGGTGGCACTGCCCACAGTTAGCTGTGCCCTTCTATCTCAATTATCAATTGAGATCTGTTCTGTAGACACACTCATAGGCCAATCTAGTAGTGGCAACCCCTGAGCTGAGGCTCATTCCTTCCAGGTGTGTCAAGCTGACAACCAAGACTTGCTATTGCAGTGACCTACATGACCTTGGGATTGACCTGACTAGGGTGATGAGGGAACAAAGAGAGGACAGACGCACAGACGGGATCAAGTGGGCCATGTGCTCTGAGAGAGATGCACAGTGTCTTGGAAATTCAGCTTGTTTATTTTGTACATCTGAATCCAGGAGGTGGTATTATTGAATATAGTGGAACAGGCAGGTTGAACTAATCTCATAGGGGATCTCTATAGGGGAGCAGTCTGAGGCTGTAGGGGATATCACATGGAGGAAACTGCATGTGATATCTTCTGCACACACTGTACATCTCATCTACACAGGACGATAGGAATGCTCACTATTTCTTTGACCCTGACCCTGGCAAGGCTTTTTCATTGTTATGGGTCTGAAGCATTGGCATCCTTGATGTGGCCACAGTCATGTCAACAACACATATTCACTCAGGATTTCATTCAGTCCTTATGCATTCACTCAGGATTTCATTTAGCTCTTATGCATTCACTCAGGGCTTCTTCCACTCCCCACAAGCCACCACACCTTATATCTACACAAGGCCTGATATTTACATTTAATCAAACTCAGTTCACCAAATTAAGAAGATTTCACCCCTCCAAAGTGATCTTGCTTGGTACTTTCTGTACTTCTCCACAACAGATTATCCAAAGGATTGCTGCGTGGAGGGCCTTGCTCTCACAAAATAAATGATGCTGATGTTTCTGGCTTATTTGGATGATTGAATATTTTGACTTCGAAACCATTCCATGTTTAACATTGTCTTGTTAATTTTTAAATTATCAACATTAAAACACCACATTCTAGATCAAAATATTTCCTTTCTTTTTATATAACATTGTTATAAACTCCCACTACTTGTAAAGCCCTTAATTAGAAGCAGTAGATAGAGTGAGATCAAGGTGATACATGGTTTGTTTTCTTTAAAATGGTGAGCTCTGTTGAAAGGGATAGACAATTATATAAGAATTAAAAACTGATGACTAATAATTTACAAAAAAGTATCTAGGGCTTAAGCTTATAATACAAACAAATTAAAGCCAGTCTTTCAGCAGTTGAAGGATATAAATGCTTTCTCACATTGTAGGAAAATAAAATAGAGGTGTGAATATTTCAGAGGGAGGAATGCTTAGAGCATGGTAGTCTCCAACAAGGAATATATATCTCAAAGTCACTATCAAATAGGTTTACCAAGGATAGAGAAATAATGCAGGTGGTGGAATTACAAGATGTTTGGGAGAACTGGACATCTTTTATAAGGAAAACAAGAATGAATTTCAGCAAGAATAAGTGTCCGGTCCATATTTATGCTTAGCAATATTACTCCAGGTCAAATGAGCATGGGTGAAAAGTTTAGGAAGCAGTTTCAGTAAATTCAGGCCTGCAGAAGATGCAGTATGGCTTGCAATAGATGAAATGGAATGGAGTAAGTGGGTAGATCTGGGAAACATTTAGGCAGCATGTGGTAATTAACAACAGAGCTAAGGACCAGAGAACATTAAAGGACAGTATTCAGAACTCTGCATGGAAAGCAAAATGATGAGGCTTCTTTTCATTAAGATAGGGAAAAGCAAAGTAGCCTTGGGAGGGCGGCGGCTAGCTTTTGTTTGTTTTATTGTATTTTGAATTTGCAACACTTCAATATTGTATTGAAATATTTTTGTCAACTTGTGCCATCTGAGTAGAGGGACCTCAAAAGAGAACAGTGCATCCAAAATATTGGCCTATAGGCAAGTCTGTGAAGCATTTTAATGACTGATGTTTGATGTAGCAGGAGCCAATCATCTGGGTAGTGCCACCCTTAGGAAGGTAGTCCTGAATGGTATAGAAGAGCAGTCTGAGCAAGCCAAATGCATTTTTCTATGGCCTCTGCTTTGGTACCTGTCTCAAGTTCACTTCCTAGTAGAATATAATCTGTAAAACAAAAGAAAAACAAAACCGAAACTCTTTTCTCTCTAAGTTGCTTTTGGTCATGGTGTATCACAGCAATAAAAAGAGAAATAGGACAGAACTTTGTAACAGAGAGTGGGCAATTGCTGTGAAAGACCTAACCATGCTGTTTTTGAAAGGACTGTAGAAGGGTTTTAGAGCTTTAGGCTGGAAAAGCCACTAAGTGCCTGCAGTTTAATGAGCTGTTCTGTGTGAACGTGGAAGATTTAACTACTGAAAGACATAGAGGTTTTGGCTTGTGAAGTTTCAGAGAGGAGCAAAGACCCTACTGTGGCTCTTTATGTAATACTTTGAACTAATAATCTGTTGGTTTTAATCATCTGAGGCTGAAGGATCAGCTGTGATTATCAAGAGACCAACACCAATGATGTGAAACTTTGTTTTACTGGGGAATAATGAATGCTTGTTATCTGGGACTGAGGATTCAGTTGTGATTACTTAGAGACCAGCATGACTGAGGTAAAATCTTCTTGGAAGTGCTTTCTCAGAGTCAGCACACAGAATCTGTGGATCAGCGGGAGCCAAGGCTGCATATGTGGTTGGCATTTGAACTTGGTAATGTGCAAGAGTTTCCCAAGGGGTGGTAGGGGGGACATGAAAAATTCAGAATTGAAGCCATCTGGACAACTGAAGGCATTTCTACTATGAGAGGTCAAGAGAAACTGATCTGGTAAAAGCACAGCCTCTGTTGCAGTGGACATGCTAGGATATTGGAGATCCCAGGCCTGTAGGATGACTACCAAGGACAGAGGCAGGGATGGACTGATATGCCCATGAGCTCACCACACAAGCTGCGTGGTGAATATGGTGAAGCCCAAGCCCTTCAGAGACAGTAGAAACTGAATGTTTACAATGATAGACTTTGGTACTGCTTTGATTAGACTGTAATTGTGCCCCCCAGTTCTTACCTCTGAGGATAAGAAAATATGCAATTTGTTTTGGATTTTTACAGGAACTTAGTTAAGAGATTTTAAATTTTTAAAGAAAACATACCCTTAAGCTGTCAAAATTTTAAAGACTGTTAGAATTTTAAAAGTTGGACTGCATTATATGTTGTTGTGATACTGACACAAGATCTGAGGAATAAACAAGAAAGGGAAGGTTATGGTTTAGTAGTAATGTATTTATTTGTCAAGTTGACAAGGGACCAATTGTTTTGGCTAGATTTTTTTTTTTGTCAACTTGACACAAGCTAGGATCATTTGAGAAGAGGAACTCTCAATTGAGAAAGTTTTTCCAACAAAACCATTTTCCCAAATAATGATTGATTTAGGAGCATCCAGCTAATTGCAGATTGTGCCACCTCTTGGCAGGAGCTCTTGGGTTTTATAAAAAAAAAAAAAAAGGCTGAGAAAGCCATAGAAAGCAAGATTACCAGCAGCACTCCTCCATGGTCTCTGCTTCAACTCCTGCTTCCAACCCTTGCTTTAGTCCTGATTTCCTGACGTCCCTCAGTGACAGACTGTTACCTGGAAATACAAGATGAAATAAGCCATTTCCTTCCCAGGTTGCTTTTAGGCATGGTTCTGTCCCTCCAACAGAAACCTAAGAAGTACAGGGAAGAAAATGATGAGTTGGTTTAGAATAAACTGAGCGCTGTGAGATTAGATGAAGCTTCTTGGTTGACTGGTTATAGGAGAGTGGATTGTGAGACAAGCCGCCACCTGGGAGCTTAGATTTGAGAATTGTCTATAGATAAAAACAACCATGAACCATATGGATAGAAACAATCAGAGTGCACATAACAGGAATTCTGAGGAAGAAGGCATTAGAACCAGCAGAATATTAGCTAGTTATACAACACAACATGTTTCCAAAGGAAACTGTCTTCACAAGTTTAAACATTGATGTAATGAAACCAGAAGAAGTGAAAGACTGGTGACATTGGTGAGATATACAAAACATGGTCAAAGGAGGATGGCTTCTCTTGGAGGTCTCTTCTTCTGGAGGCTTCTTTTTTCTTTTTCTAAATCTCTCTGCTTCAGAAGCCCCTTAGTCCCACCTACCTCTGTCTTTGCCCAATCTCAGGCCTCAGAATTTATTTAGCCAATCAGAGAAAAGGTAACACAGCATTACTTGATGTACAGAAAGCAAGCTTCTGGGAGCAGGTTAACATTTAGAATGCATTACATCACCCCATCACTTTCCCACAAAGTTGTCATGAACATGAAAAGAAACTGATGCTGGTATCCAACCCAGCATTGATAAGTTACTTTGCACCAAAGAAAATTAGCCTCTTGGGATAATGCCATATTCTTTCCTTTGTGCATCACCATGTCTTGTGTTCTTCAGATAATCACCATCCTTTTCATAGTCCCAAATTCACATTCCTTTTCTATCTCTGATTTTTTAAGTGTTTCAGCTATTATAGGGCATATATCTATAGAAAAATAGAGAATTCTGTTTTTAGGAAGCAGAGATGAGTTTATGAGAGCAATCACTTTCATCTTTTTAAAATCATTTTTGGTAACAAGAGTTTAAGACATTATCAGGTTACACAGCATCGGTAACCTAGAAAGAAAAGTTTGTTTCAGGTTTTAAATTTTAAACAAGAATATATGCAATAGCATGATGCTATGTTTCAATGGCACTGAGTTTACAATCTGGTAATTGAATTACATACTTAATATTTCAGAAATAGATTTGCAAATTTTCCAAACTGTTTTTAGCTATATTTTCCTATTGAGTAGTAGAATAATAATAGAAATGCTTTTTGGGAGTGGTTTCCAAATTATAAAATGATAACTTTGGGGGGAAAATTTTTTTCTGACACATTGAAAGGTCTTTATTTCACTTTTGAAATATGGATTACTTAGCCGGGCAGTGGTGGCGCACGCCTTTAATCCCAGCACTTGGGAGGCAGAGGCAGGCGGATCTTTGAGAGTTCGAGGCCAGCCTGGTCTACAAAGCGAGTCCAGGACAGCCAGAGCTGTTAAACAGAGAAACCCTGTCTCGAAAAACCAAAAAAAAAAAAAAAAAAAAAAGAAATATGGATTACTGAGTCTGAGAAAAGATCATCTTTGCTTACTATAAGCATGTTTTTATTGAGTCATTTGAGAATTAGAGATACAATGGAAACTGGGCCTAGCCTAACAAAAATTGCCTATTTATTGCCCAATAGGTAAAGGAGGCTCATCCATGTCACCATCACAATTACCTGGGTAAATGGATGGTTTCCTATGTCAATTGTACATCTATGAGAATGGTTAAGTGTTAAGACAGCACTTTAAGGTTGTAGGTTGTATGATTTTATCCTGTCTTGGTGAACCTCCTAGAAAACCCCCTAATTTTCTTTTTTTTTTTTATAAGTACTTTATTTTTTTTTCAAGTTACAGCTCAGTCGCAAACCCTTCCCTATTCCCCCTTCCTGTCCCACCCTTCCATCCTCTTCCCCCCCCCAACAGCTTCTCTTTTCATTCCAACAAATGGTTCTTTCTCTTATAACAGTAAATTCTATACAAAACAGCAGAATTAAA
>CAJQZJ010034040.1:314362-332442 GCA_907164525.1 Lophiomys imhausi
CAGCTCTCTGAGGTGGTTGAAGAATAGACAGCTTGAGTCTCATAGCTCAATTTTGAGTTGTTTAGGAATCAAGAGGACGTTCTAGATCTAAGAAGATGGTTATAATAGTGATACAAGTTAGTATGAAAACTAAGTCAGTTATAGAACTTTAAACTCATGGAGATGGTTAGAAGGTAGATGGTTAAAGTCAGGGGCCAAATATGTATGAACTGGACATTGGGAAGGTATACTGGGCCATTTAACTCTCATAAATGTGGCATATTTAATTCTGCTGTTTTGTATAGAATTTACTGTTATAAGAGAAAGAATCATTTGTTGGAATGAAAAGAGAAGCTGTTGAGGGGGGGGAAGAGGGTGGAAGGGTTGGACAGGAAGGGGGAATAGGGAAGGGTTTGCGACTGAGATGTAACTTGAAAAAAAATAAAGTACTTATAAAAAAAATAGAATTCCCATAGTGCTTTGAGTCACAGAATTTCTTAAGTAATCATATGTAGTCTCATACAACTTACTTGCAAAATTTTTGTTTTCTGGTTGTGTTTTTACATTGTGAGGTCATAGACTCGTTCTTAGTACTCTAATGTCTTCCACGGCATGAACACATAGTAGGTCCTGAAAATGCTCATTTATAGTCTATAGTTCTTTTAATTTATTAGATGAGATGATATTCTTTATGAAAATGGGATAATGTAACTGGATGATCTAGCCTAGAATCAGACCCCTAAATTTATTTGTTATAGCCTCCAAATAAATTATGTAAACTGATACCCTGTTTGTTAAATGAGAATAAATGCCCCCCTCTTCTTCTCTGCACTACATAGCTTCTCTGTGGCGACTAAATAGCATAGTCTGTGCAAAATATACAATGTGGAGGAACTTGAGGGAAACTCAAGTTATTTTCTTATTAACTCATCTAAAGATTTCTTTTAATGTAAATTACAATAGTGGAATAATATTAGTGTACAAGAATTGGGAATAGGTAGAGAAATGGACATCTTTCAATTTATAGTTTCTTTTAAAATTATCTTATATGTATTTATTTATTTAGTGTGTATGTGTGTGTGTGTGTGTGTGTGTGTGTGTGTGTGTGTGTACGATGCAGTCTATATGTAGAAGTCAGAGGACAGTTTGCACAAGCCAGTTTTTTTTTCCCTCCACTTCCACCTTGGAGATTTAGAAGATCAAGCTCAGATCATCAACCTTGGTGCCCTGTGCCTTTCGTCATTTAGCATCACATCAGTCTCTAAATTTACACTTTAAACAAATCCCTAATCTTCTTTTGATATTTGTTTCTCACATGAGTAATTCAGATACCTATTAATAATCTAAAAAAAAATCACTTCTATTTCTTTACCTTGAGTATTTACCTCAACAATTCTATAAGGACATGTGAAACTCAACTTTGGTGAAGTAGCAGTGAGTGCAACAAGGAAATGCATGCTTTTATGTAGCATATAATGTACATTAAACTTGACTTTAAAGAAGGGACCACAGTCACATCATGGAAAGCAGAAGGATATCCTCACAGGCTTAATTTCAGGTACACGTGAGTGTTTGCTGAGCCGAAGGTTTCTCTGTCCTGGTTTGGTCCATGTTGCTCATCTTCCTTACTGTCATATCCCCAGGCTCCCTTTGCTATGTGAGAAAAATGATGCTCTCAGAACTAAAATCTCTAAATCTTGTTATGTTCTTCAAACACACCTGCAACCCCACCAAGCACAACAGATTCTCTTTACTTTGAGAGAGCAAAAGATTAATCTCAAGGAAAAATACTTTGCCTAAATAATATGCTTGGTAAATATTTGTCAATTTTCCTATTTATCTGACATTAAAATAAATAAATCATGAAGACATAAAACATTTAACTTTTTCTATGGCCATATCTCTCTTTTCACTTAAAATCCTTTCATCTGTACTTGGCATTTGAACAGGTTTTCTTGTGACTTTTTACAGATGGCATAGTTGTGTAACCATAGACTATTAAAGACGGAAGGGAGATCTCAGATCATGAAGTTCTCAAATGTAACCCCTGTGGGCAGCATTTGTGTTGTTTGAGAAGCTTGTTAAAAATGCAAATTCTCAGGCTCCACCTCTCTTCAGCAAAAGGGAACTGATGAGCAATGTTGAAATTAACCCCAAGATGGTTCCCAATTCCACTGAAGTTTGAGACATGCTGGTCAGGTGTCATCATTTTATTTCACTGTAATAACATCAAGACTAGAACTAACTGGGCCGTCTTATTCTATGCTCTCATATCACACATGTCTTCACATTCTGTCGATCTGCTGCCATCTCTTAAATTGGTATTTCTTGACTTTTTCCAAGGACCCATTTATCCAACTGCCTCCTTGCCACTTCCACCTGGGTGTTTCATGGGCACCTCACACTTACAGGTACAAGTCAACCTCTCATCCTGTTCTGTGGTGTTAAACATCTCAGGAAATGTGTATTCTTTCATCAGTTCTTCAAACCACAAACCCAGGAGTCTTCCCACCCTGTGCTGCTCACTGATTCCCCTTTATGTAACTCAGTCATCATCAGATCTGCTTCTGAAATAGCATTAAAAACTATCCCTCTCCCTGTCTTTTATTTCTGTCATCTTTGGTTCCTCCATTGATCCTTCTATAGCTGGGCTGTGGTGACTTGTAATGCCTGGCCATGTCAGTTCGCTGTTAACCCTTTAACAGATCTCCATTAGACATAAGATAATTCCAAAGTCTACAACATGCTTTACTCCGCTAAGACCCAGTGCCTGAGCTAACCCATTCCCCACTGCCTCCCTTTTATTTCTCAAATGTGAAAAACCTCACCTGATGCAAAGCAAAGGTGATTCTTTCTGCTTGAAAATGCCTCCCTCTACTTTGTACTAAACTCCTTGGTGCCCTCTGAGATCAGCAGAAATCAGAGACCCTTAGTACAGGCTTTAAATAATGATGTGGAAATTGTTTTTATACAAATAAATACTATTATTTGGATTATTATAAGTTAATATTCTAAGTACTAATATATATTATTAGCATTATTAAGTTTCTGTGATCTGGTGTAGGGTCTTCATGCTTTTGAAGCTCTCAGGTGGCTCCACTCTGTCTGGGTTCAGTGCTGCATCCTCAGGAGGCTTTCCTACTTCTTCAGGCTCTAGTTAGCATCTGTACTTGGCTAATTTTCATTTATAGTATTTATTTGCAAATATTATGATAGTATTTGTTACTGCTCTAGGATTACAGAGTTCATGAAGGTGGGCACTTTTAACTTAGCTTGCCTCTGATGCCAGTAATGACACTATATGGCACAGAGTTTGTACCCTGTGAATTATTGTGAAATAAGTTAATAAATGAAATAAAAGCTTTTATGGCCGGCTCTTGGTAGAAGTCAGATTAAATCCAAGTCTTCTGACTTTAGTTCTGTTATGTCAGTTGGTGAAAACCCAGAGAATTCTTGAGTCTTACGTGTCCAAATTAGAACAGTTCTAATGTAGTCCAACATACTCTAGGCTATTAAGTCTGCTCCTTTTAACTCCTACACCAGATGGCTATGTCTTGCTTCATTTCTGAACCCTAAACTCCAGATTCCTTCTAATGTCTCTTGAGGGTCCCTGGGACTTTCCTAATAAGTATTACTAACTTTTTAGGAGATTGGAATGTGTTTGTTCAACGTGAACTTCAGTTCTTATGACCTAGAGACATCGGGATATGGAGCGAGTGTTGGATGGTCAGGGGTTTATGTTTATATCAATACTATTTTCCTTATCAATGTGCCATCTCATATTAAAATTTTATTATCTGTATGCATAACTATAAATAAAGAGGAAAATAAACTCACCAATCAGACATTTGTTATAATTTGTGATTAAGGGAGAAAGAAAATGCTGGAGGCAAAGGAAGCTAAAATTATATATTTCCAGCAAAGTCCAGCAGGCTTAGTAATAGCTAAAGAGAACTCCTCTTGTCTCCCAGTTCCTCATAGACCTTTGTTGGTGGCAGTGGAATTCTACCCATCTGAGGAGAAGTTTATTATATCCTCACAGCAAGGAGCTTGCCAAGCTTCCTTATTTTGATTCTGGGACCAGGAACAGTAAGTTTTGACAAACTCTATCACCTGGAACAAAGTCTTAAATATAGCTGTAGTTTGAATATGTGTTGGCCTCAGTTTAACTCATGTTGATGTCTGGTTGCCACACAAGAACACTGAGAAGCAATAGAACCCTTAAGAGGTAATTAGGTCATGGGGCTATGCCCTCATGAAGTGACTGGTGTGTTTTCCATAACAGTGGGGTATTTCTTAAAATAGTTATCAAAAGCAAGCAGTTACTTGGTTGCCTTTCATACACAGACTTCCATCATAGTGTTCTCACCAACATGAAGGCAAATCTTGGTTACCATTCTCTCAGACTTCATAACCCTGGAATTAGTATACTAACCTGTCTTATTTATAAATTATTTAGTTTCAGATGTTTTGTTTCAGTAACAGAAAAGAGACTAATACAGGTATTATGTGTAATTTTATACTTTTCCTTCAGCTTATTCTTACCTCCTAGACCACAAATTATATAAAAGTATAAAATATAAAAATAACCAAAAAAATCATCCATGCCCAGTCATATTATAAGCACATAAAGAGGAACAACCTTACGCATGCACATTTGTGTGATATATTATTTCAAGATGTTGACAGAAGTGCTTTCAGATAGTCTTGACATAACTTACTGTAACAGAAACTTGAGAATTTTTCCCTCTTTAGAAATTCATATAAAAATATGAATTAGAGAATTTATATTTTGATAATAATTATCTTCTTCCCTAAAATAGCATATTCAGTTAACAATAGATCATTGGAACTAATTATAAATATTAATTATTATTGGAGAAGCAGTGCTGTCTCTGAGAAAGGAGTCTCAGCTCATTGGATACTCTGAGCTACCTTGTCAACTGTTCCCCTGAATATTTCCATACAAAGTGTTATATATTTATTAGTTTGTAGTGGTGTTCTTAAATCAGCCTTACCAACTTCATAGGAAAGTCTTGATTTTAGAATCCTTCTTGATTAGTGTCTCAGAACATTAAATGGGCTAGTGAAATGGCTTAGTAGCTTAAGACAGCCAGGGTCCATGCACTGTGTGTGGTCATCACAGCGCTCATACAGCTGGTCCTTAAAGAAATAAGTCCTGTCATTGTGGGCCCAGGAGACAGCACCAATGCCACTTGGAAGGAGACTGAAGCCAGGGATGGATTGTGAGTACTCTTCTTCTATCTCATTGTAGTTAAAGACCAGTTACTATCTTCTGGTGGTAAGAGGAAGAGCTGTAGGCTGCAGTGGAGGCTCCAATCTTGATTTCTCCCCATGTTCCTCAGCTTCACCTAGGGAGTAATGCCAGGTGGTTACCGTGACTAGCACATTGAGAAGGAGCCTCTTCCGACATTTACTGAGCGACTACTACGTGCTCAGTGTGGGTCATTCACGTAACCAGTGCCTGGGAATCAGGTCCTATGATGGCAGCCACTTACAAACAGGGAACTAAGACATCTGTTGCCCTGCTCCATCAATATATGCATGAGGGATACCCCCCACCCCCCTTCTGAGACAGGGTTTCATGTAGCCTAGGCTGATCTCAAACTCTATTGGTGCCAAACCTCTGTTCAATTCTGGGAAAACGAATGGCTCAAGCAAGAGATGAAGAAAAACAATACTCACAGAAACAAGAATAGGAACTGATTTCCTAGTTAGGCTGCCTGCAAGCATTTCCTTGGCATTACCATGAAGTGCAGCAATTGCTCTCTTTGCCTGTGCAAGGCAAAGCTGAGTCATTGATTCAAGTGATAAGGGGCAGATATTTCCACATGTAATTGGAGGCAGTAATTTTCCCTACAACACTAGTGTTCTTTGAAGTATGTTCAAAAGAAATTGTATTTCACTTTAACATCAAAATGAATCTTAAAAAAAAAAAATCACGAAAACATGTGCTTTCAAGTCAATTGGGTGAAAGGAATGCTCCAATTGAAAAAACAACCAATAATCACAAGAGATATTGTGTGCATTGTGGAAGTGAGATACATATTGCTTCAATGGAAACTTGATATGTCTTTATACTCCATGAATGTGTTCACTTTAGGCCCTATTAACTTGTCAGTTTTAAAAAAGATTTTTTTCTTTTCGGAAATTCAAAGAGGGTTTACTACCTTTTAAGGAAATGATCTTTTAAATAAACACATTCTTAGATTGCATTTTAATGAGAGAGTTGTAAGTAGAATGAGGCAGGGCAGAGACTACAAATCTCAGAGGCTTTGGGTGTGAGGTTGTTTGGCAGGGCAATACTGGAATTCCAAACATAGGGAAATTGTGTGAACTCATTGCCTTGCTACGAATAGATGCTGTGGTAGAAAGATCAACTTTCCTAATTAAGTTTTTTTTTTTTTTACACAAAAGAAACATGTTCCTAGAAATATTTATAATCCTAGTGAAAAATCACAGAGATTTTCTAACATTTATAGATTTTTTAAAAAGGAGCTTTAAAAAGACTGCCATCTTTTAAAGCTAGCAAATATTGATTTAATTAATAGTGAAATAACTAAAATTACAGACTAATTTTAAAGGATTGCTTTATTGAAGTTGATGTTATATTTCATAGCAGTATGTTTGCCCAGGAAAAAAGCATTTATTCATGTGATTGGTGAAGTTTTATATTATTATATGACTTTAAATGTTACTTTGAGGATTAGAAAACTATTTCTTAGCAATGTGAGTCTAATTTTGTCATAAAACACATTGATAATTGATAATGTGTGACCAATTCCCCTTATGGCCCCAGTTCTGCATTGAAGTAATTGATGTCTTTTATTTGGAAGTGACTCTTTTGTCACAAAGAACTCAGTCTATGGTACCTGCTTGTCAGTCATGGCCTGATATGCCCTTAACATTGGGGCTTTGCAGATATGGTGTTAAAAGGTATCTGCTATATGGACTAGGATCTGTGTAAGCACTAGGGATATAGGAAGTTCTAGAAGATAGTTCTGGGGTGGAGATATCTCATCTAATGTGGAAGGCAAACATGAAGATAGTACAGTTGGGTAAGGTGCAGGGTACTGTTGTGATTTGAATGAAAAAAGTCTCCATAGGCTCATATGTTTAAATGGTTGATGTCCAGTTAGTGTTAACTGTTTGGCGAGAAATGGGATGTGTAGCCTTGTTAGAAGAGGTATGTCACTGGCAGAGGGCTTTCAGTGAGGTTTCAAAAGCCTATGCTGTTTGCAGTTTCTCTCTCTCTCTCTCTCTCTCTCTCTCTCTCTCTCTCTCTCCCCTACTTCTCCTTTCTCCTACTTGCAGATAAGGATTCAAACTCTGAGCTACTGTTCCAACACCTTGCCTGCCTGCCACCATGCTCCCAGGAAGGATGATGATGGGCTCTAACCCTCTGGAACAGAGAGCTCCAATGAATGTTTTCTTTTCTAAGTTGTGCTGGTCATAGTATTTTTCATGGCAATAGAAAAAGAAAAAAACTAAGATAGGTATGAATATTGAGCAATACGGAACTAAATTCTGGAATTAGGCAAAGTTAATTTTGACTAAGAGCACGTACTTAAGTCCATGTCACCCAATGTCATAGATGAGCATTCTGTCCCTTCACTGTCTGGTAGAATGGAATGACCTGAGCTGAGCAAGCTTTCAATTGTGGGGCTAATGGAAGTCAACATACACACGTGTCATCTTACTGTAAAGCTGTTCTGGAGAAGAGTGCACAGTTTTGGGGATACATACCTGTGGCTTTAGCTTCAGTTGAAGCACTAAATCATATAATAATAAATTAAGCTTAAATGCCTAAGACAGCAATTTCAGTTTTAGTTTTCAAACCCATCCCCAAGTTACCTTTGCCTAAGGCCCATGAAGAGACAGAGATTATAAAATGACATTACTGAGACGAACTATAAGCATCAAAATATATTCTATTTTCTTTTTGCCTTTTTTAAAAAGAGTGACAGCTCTTTTTAAACTATTTTTACCAAAAATAATTTTTTATACAATATATTCTGATTATAGTTTCCCCTCTACTAGCTCTCTCAGCTCCTCTCCTCCTCCCCAGTCACCAAACTTCACATCCTTTCTTACTCTCTTTCATTAGAAAACAAAGAGGCATCTAAAAAATAAAAGAAAGAAAAAAAACAGAACCTGAATATGTCAAAACAAACAGATAAAAGAATAAAAGAAAAAGCACAAGAATCACATATATGCAGAGACACACATATTTCTGAACACACAGAAATTCCATAAAGACACAAAATTGGAAACTGTAATATAAAAACAAAAGACCTGTAAAGGGGTAGGATACAGACAAAAGCATTATGAGATAAAACAAAAACAAACCCAAATCAAATCAAAACAAAAATCCCCTCAAACAAACAAACAACCCTCCCAAAACCAAAGAAACAAATAACCAAAACCAAAAACTTCCAAAAAATATCATTGAATTTGTTTTAGACTGATCATCTATTGCTGGGCATGGGGTCTGCTCATAAGTATACTTTGTATGTCAAGTGAAATTCCCTTGGAGAAAACTAACTCTTTGTGAGTGGTTATCAGTTGGAGACAGTTTCTAGGTCACGGATGTGAGCTTGTGTTCATTTTCACTCTCAGTAATGGAATTCCATCTGGCATAGATCTGTGCAGGCCTTGTGCATGCTGACACAGACTCTGAGTTCACATGTGAATCAGCCCTCTTGTGTCTAGAAGATGTTTCCTTGGTGTATCCTGTCCCCTCTTGCTCTTACAACCTTTCCACCTCCTCTTTTTCTGAAAGGTTCACTGAGCCCTTAGTAGAGGAATTTGCTGAAGGCCCACTTAGGACTGCATGTTCCAAGTCCTCTCGCTTTCTGCATGTGTCTGACCGTGAGCCTCTTATTTGTTTCTATATACTGCAGGAGGAAGGTTCTCTGATGATGGATGAGCAAGGCACTGATATTTAGTATATCAGTATATATAGTATATATCAGTATATATAGTATTGCAGAATGTCATTAGTAGTCATTTTATTGCCATATTTCTTTAACATAACAATAGTATTTGATTTTACCCTAGGCCCCTGACCTATCTATTCTCAGAATCTTGGCCATTGAAGCAGCGTTCCATCTCATAAAGTGGGACTTAAATCCAATCAGATAGTTGTTGGCTACTCCCACAACTTTTGTGCCACTATTGCACAGCATATATTGTGAGAAGGTAACCATGGTAGATCTAAAGGTCTGTAGGTAGGTTTGGTGTTTAGCTTTCTCCTCTAGTAGCATGAAAATTATCATCATGTACTATGAACACTAATCAGTAGGGTTGAAGAATCTCTGTAGGCGGCAGATTGACTTCCCAATGTTCAATGAATTATGTACGCATTTGTTTTTTTTTTTTTTTTTTTTTTTTTTTTTAGCAACAGAGCTTTATCAGTTTTGGATAGTAACCAATAGCTTTGTCAATAGCCTGTGTTGTTTGTGAGTTTCAGTGCGCCCCTTCAGCCAACATCTCATTTAGATATAACCCGATTCTGGTACTGAAGTTTCCACTTGGTAGCAAGAGATGTCTAGTTGGGTCTTTTCTCTCCCTTATCATTTGATCATTCCATTTAGATTCCTTTTATATGTGAATATATTTTAAGACGCTTCTACTGTAGTAAGTTTCCATATGATGTCTCACATGGCCCTTAGTTATAGCTATCCCTCCCCATACTCCTTTCCTTACATCCTGTTTCCTTCTCCTCCCATTTGATCATTCTGTTCCCCCTACCCCTGTCTATTCCCACGTCTGTCCATCCATAACTATCTACTCTATTTTTCCTTCCTAGAGAGTTCCATTCCTACCCTCATAGTCCCATACACTATACCTAACCTGTGTAGTTATATGGATTCTTGTCATCCTGTAAAAATAACTGCTAACATCCACATAAGAACAAACATATATCATATTTGTCTTTCTGGGTCTGGGTTGCCTTATACAGGATGATTTTTTTCTAGCTCTATCTATTTAACTACGAATCTTACTACTTTTATTAATAACTGAGTAACACTCCATTATGTAAATGTACCATGTTTTCTTTATCCATTCATCTATTGATGAACATCTAATAAGTTTCTAATTTCTGGCTCTTACGAATGGATCAGGAATGAACATTTGAACAAATAATTCTGTAGTAGGATGAAGCATCCTTAGATATATGCCCAAGAATGGTATACTGAATCTTGAAGTAGATATTTTCCCATCTTCCAGAAGAACCACCACATTAATTTCCATGATAGCAGTACAAGTTTGCACTCTGGACAGCAATAGATGAGTGTTTCCCTTACTCCATGTCCTTGTCAGAATGAGCTATCATGATCTCGGCCATTCGGACTGGTGTCAGATGAAATCTCAAAGTAGTTTTGATTTCCATTTCTTTGAAGACTAAGGATGTTGAACATTCTTTAAGTGTTTCTGAACCATTTGTGCTTCCTCTTTTGAGAACTCTATGTTTAGATCTGTAACTCATCTGTTAGTTGGGTTATTTGTCTTTGTTTCATCTAGTTTCTGAGTTCATTATATATTCTAGATATTATCCCTTTATCACACATGTAGGTGGTAAAAATACTTTCACTTTTTCTGTAAACTATTGTCCTTTGCTATACAGAAGCTTTTCAGTTTCATGAGGTACCATTTAGTTTCATGAGGTACCATTTTTTATTAATTGTTCTTAGTGCTTGTGTTCTCAGTGTTCTATTTAGAAAGTGACTTTCTGTGCCAATGAATTCAAAACTAGAAAAGCTCATCCCAAGTGAGCTAACACAGACCCAGAAAGATATACATGGTACATACTCTCTTATAAGTGGATATTAACCATAGAGCACAGGGCAACCATCCGACATTCCATAGACCCTGTTGGAGGAAGGAAGGTCTAATAGATTGGTCTGAGAGGCCGATTTCAATTCTGAGATCTGGTTACTGACCCTTCTGAGGCATTCTCTTATTGGTTAATAAAAGTCACTGATGGCCAGTTAGCTGGAAAGAAGAAGTATAGGAAGGTGAGACTTCCTGAGACGGAAACAGGAACCTTGGGTTTTACACAGAGGAGTCTCTCTTTCTGCCAGGAGACACAGAAGCATAGAGATGTGTCTGAGAACTCTGGAAGGTACAACAAACCACATGGCTGTTTGGTTAGGTGGTTTGGGATTAATTTAGGTGAGCTAATTGAGAATCTGCCCAGCTAAGGGCTAAGCATTAAAAGATCTTGGTGTAATTAATTATTGGAAGAAAGTCCGCTGTGGGTTTCAGATCGGAAGGCCTATAGGCTTCCAACCACAGGACTCATGGCAGGTCCTGGTGGCTACCTTGCTAGACCACCACCGGCTGTTTCTCTGGCCTAATATAACAATTTAATGTTATTAATAAACATCCATCAGCTGCCCTGCCATGCTGCCCCACCAGGCCACCCTACCAGGCCTACAGTCCACTAAGACAGTTAGGCCTGCTGATCTCCACCAGTTGCTCTGCTGGCCTAATATAACAATTTATAGTTATTAATAAATATATTAGTTAACAGAGTTTAGGTTGCAGGTGTTGAAAGCCACCCTTAGTCTAGGGCTTTATCCTCAGGACAAGTCAAGGCAAGCCAGGCCTGCTGACCTCCCGCCAGCCCTCTAGCTGCTCTGCTGTCCTACTATCACAGTTTATACTTATTAATAAATACAATTGATAACTAAGTTGCAGTTTCAAGACACAAGCAGGCAGGAATGTAGCATAACTATCCTATAAAAACTCCACCCAGCAGTGAGGCATGGACCCTATTGCTTGTTAGTGGAATACCTTACCCTGGCTGGGAGGCCATATCAAGCCCCAGGACAAGCCCTCATGTGACTGATGAACTGAGGGGGTTTGTTATGTGGGGGCCTTGCCTCATCTGAGGGTTAGGAGAGATCAGAGATTGGGAAGAAAGAGGGAGGGACCTGGAGGTAAGGAGAGAGGGGACTTTGATGGAGATGTAACTTGAAAAAAAATTGATTAAAAAAAAAAAAAGAAAGAAAACCTCAGACATTCCTGATTCTCTATAAGCAGTGGTAATGGGGTGGGTATTAATCAAGAGGAAACTTTACTCCTTACCTCATGAGAATCGCATTTGACAAGTGAGAAGAATGGACCATTTGCCGTCTTACCTTGTGTGGAGCACAGTCGTTGTGACCTGTCTGCCTTCAAGAGCCTGCATTCTCTGTAGAGCCCCTTGGCTTTGAATCACAGCACGTGCCTTGGCCATATATGTAGAGCACATTGGAGGTCCAAGTTAACCAGGGCTTACCAAGGACTGCAATGCTGATGTTTTGATCCTCAGAGACTCCTCTTTGAAGCTAACAAGCATGCTTATGCCTCTTAATTTGGTAATAGCAGCATGCTTCTCTGATGACATGGCAGGCGATGAACACCCAAGTTTATACAACGCACACTGTTGATATTTAATCCAATATTAAATTCAACCCTGGCTTCTCCATTTGTCTAAACAATGTCACGTAAAGTCTAAGCACTTGCCCATGAGTAGACTCAGAATGTGATGGAAAGGTTTTTATGATTTGGCTCTTCTCTGTTTCCATCCATAGAATTACAGTCGTGCTTTTCCCTCAGAGATTCTCTGGTGGCTCTGCACAGTGGCTTACTCATTGTCCCCAGACGGCACTGAGTATTAGTTTGAAGTTGTTTTAAATTTATTATATTATATTATAAGCAAATATCGCTCCTTAAATTTTTAGAATATCAGTGCTTAAGTAAATTTTAGGGTTAATTTAGCCTAGCTCCTTTATCAGGATGCACTACTTTACAAAACATTTTGGTTCTTAGCATCAGAATTAGATTCAAAGTCTTGACTCACCATATAGTAGCTACATAACCATCGTCAAGACAGTGGAATTTTCTTAGTATGAAAATCCTCAAGAGAAAGAGGAAGCCAGTTAAACCTGCCTTGAAAGATCATATAATCTGTGCAAAGTACTAACATGTAAAATGTACTCATGTCTAGGGCTTAGACTTAGATAATCAAAAATATCTTCTTTTGAATTCTCTAATATGTGCTGTTTCAATTAAAGCTAAAAATTGGATGTGTAGCATGAATATTCTAGTTGCTTTTTGTCAATGACACAAACCTAGACATGTCCAGGAAGTGATAATCTTAAGAAAATAGCTCTATCCATATTGTCTGTAAGCAAGTTTGTATGGCATTTTCTTAATTAGTAATTGGTGTAGGGAGGGCCCAGCCCAGTGTAGGTGATGTCCCTGAGCACAGGGTCCTGGAATTTATAAGAAAGAAAATTAAACAAGCCAGGAGGAACAAGACTGTAAGCAGTGTTCTTCCATAGTTCAGTTTTGGCCTCCAGGTTCCTGCCTTGAGTCTCTGCCCTGCTTTGAGTCCCTGCTCCAACTTCCCTCAGTGACAGAATATTACCCGAGAATGACAAAATGAAAACAACCATCTCATTTTGGAGTTGCTTTGCTCTTGGTATTTTTCACAGCAATAGAAATCTAACAAGACAATGAAGCATGTAAATAAGACGTATGCTTATTAATGTATGCTAAATAAGATGTATATAAATCATACAAGTTGTAGACAAATGCTTTTCTCCTTTCTCTACTATGATGATAGAAAAACAGTTTTGAGTTTAGATAACAGGAGTCTATTAGGACACTAGTGAGAAGAATGAAGAGCCAGTACAGGTTAAATTTCTATAGAGTATATATAGGAATAAAGAAGAAAAGAAAGAGAAATTCATAAAAACTCCATAAGATGGAAACTGGAATTAACTATTATAATGTCATAAGATACAGTTTAAATTACTCTGTGGAGGATAATGGTTTAAGGTCAACTCAGCAACAATGAAAAATAAAATATTTTAATATGAATAATATAAGCCTAGTCAACATGGGTTATTTTTTAAGAGGCAGAGCATGAAATCTTGGACATCACTAGAATAGATTGATCAAACTGTTATCTGGAGCTAAGTAGAAAAAGAAAGAAGTCAATTTGTCCCCTTCCTTTGGATTTTTCCTGTAATGAAGACATATAGATTGTCATACTTAGAAAAAATTGGTTTATGGGGCTTTGCCACATTGGGTTTTTTTCCCTCAAAATAATATCAGAGTTCTTGCCCCATGCAGGGTATGGAGGCATTGTTTTTTTCAACAAATGATTATGGAGCATCTACTGGGCACTCTTGTATTTGCTGGAGTTTAACTATGAATAATAAGAAAATCTCCTTCGTTCTTATAGGGTAAACCTGTTCATAGGGAAAGATGACAACACACACACACACACACACCCCATTTATCATAATGAAGAAGTGCCTTACAGAAAGATAAAGCTGCGGAGTAGAGACAAGAAAGTGTTGTCACTGGAAGAATCTGGGCCAGCAAAATACAAAGACAGAGAGGGCCTTGCATTTTTTAATGACAGAAGTAGGTCAATATGGCTGCCAGGAGTAAAATAGAGAGGAGGGAGTAACTGTGTGAGGTGGGGTCAAGAAGGCAAAGGAGCCGGGCGGTGGTGGCGCACGCCTTTAATCCCAGCACTTGGGAGGCAGAGACAGGCGGATCTTTGTGAGTTCGAGGCCAGCCTGGTCTACAAAGTGAGTCCAGGACAGCCAAGGATACACAGAGAAACCCTGTCTCGAAAAACCAAAAAAAAAAAAAAAAAAAAATTCTTAGTTTTGTGGCTTTTACTAAGGTTATAATAATTAGTTTAAAATAGTTTCAAAAATGACAACAAAGGCCTGGGAAGGTGTTCAGTGGTAGAGCAACTGAAAAGTTTCACCCATTAGTGAAGGAAAGGAGGGACAAAAATAGGGAAGGGAGGAAGAACAGAAGGAAGCGAGGAAAGAAAGAGAAAGATGGTAGCAAAGAAAATTATTACAAGTAGTCATAAACATTCTTTCACCACCACCTTCATCTTCCCTTCCTTGTCTCCTTGCCAACACATCTGCTCAGCCCTGAGGTTCCCATCCTCTTAGTTCATACTCTCATCGCTCTCATCGTCTGCCATCTGTGCCCTGTTACTGACCTCTTAACTCTTTCCTCAGCCTATTCCCCTCTGCTATCTCAAACCCATCCTTCTTGCTGCCAACTGATAACTTTAAAATCTACTGATCTGTCTTCTACTTCTAGAGAAAGAAGCCTTTGAAGTTTGCACTTCTTCTAAAATCTCACTCCTTACAAGATTCTCTCCAAGCTATGAAATGTTTGTTTATCCTTTCTTTTCTCCACTCCACAGCATGAGCTCCATGGTACCTGAACATATTCTGAAATTTCACATCAGGGGCTTTGGACATGCACATCCCACTAACTAGAAGGTTTCTCTGTTTTAAATCCTTTGTGTTCTTATTTTAGCTGGAGACCCAATAGAAACTCAACCCTCTCTGAGGTGTAGCCAATAGATTTTCTAGAAAGAACTAACACATCCTCCTTCTGAGTTTTCATAAAACTACCTCTGCCACAGCATGTCTTATTAGCCTTTAATTGGTCCCTACATAAATTTATCTCTGTCAGCTTCGGAGTTCCTGAAGCATAGAAGTGGGGGCAAATTCCCCTTTATTACATGAACAGCACCTCGGGCCATGCTTTGTACTTAGGGAATGTCCATTGATTTAAAAATATAATAATAATTTTAAGAGCTAGGCAAATGAATCACTTTGTGAGTGATTTGGACAAGTAGCTTAATATCACTCAGGTAATTGATATGAGGAAAAAGCACTCAGAGAGGCCATCATAACTATTCTTTGAATTCTCTTTATGGATAAAGCTTTGGGAAATGTAGCTTATTTTGATCAAATGTTTGGACCTCAAGCATCGTTCTTTGATAAGTTGAAACGGTGGAGACAGGTTGTCATCACAATCCCTTGTGGCTGTGAGGTGTTCATCCCTCCTTGATTGACACTTGTTGGAAATGGCTGTTGCAAGCAAAGTCTCTGACTTCACCACATGGAAATCGTCACTTTTGTACTTTCTATTTTTATTTAGGCAGACGACAATGAAGCTATACATATGTTGGGGTATTACTCTTGAGTCTGCTGCAAGCTTATGAGATTAGATGTTCAGGTGCAACTTATGTGCAGCATGCAAGGAATTCAACACAGAAAACAGATACCAGAAACTGAAAATAGAATTTGCTACTCACTGCCATCTTAATGCCACTGCAGACATGGAAAAACCGTGTCATCTTCCACACAAGATAAAGGGATTAAAAAGCCTATCTTGTTAGTGTACATGCCAGAGGCCATCTGTGGAATTCCTAAAACAACACGGGGGCCTTCTGAACCAAGTCACTTACATTTAACAGACGGGAGGCTGCTACGATGTTATTAGTTATTCTTGAGATCTCATCACTGAGGCAAGAAGGAGGGAAATTTACCACCAAGTTGGCTAACCTAAAAATAATGTCTTGCAATCTGCTGATAGTTCCTCAAAAGCAGAATTTCCTTACTTGGAAGCCAGTTGTCACCATGAGGGGATGTCATGTTTCTATGAGTAAATTGAATTTGAGATTTTTTTTAAATTAAGAAATCAAAAATTATTCTTTATTTCTTTTCATATTACTCATTCTCCTTCCTTAAACATTTCATAAGTTAAAGCAGGCTCTCATATATAGAGCCCATCAGAGGCTACTTGGATAAGAATTCTATTATGAATTCACCTTCATGTTATTAGGTGTGACTCTGATGTTAGTCAAAGCAATGCCCTTTAGGGAGATGGCTATGGAGACATTGTTATCCTGTGTCACTCTGAATGACTCAATATTGATTCTTTATGGCAAACAGGAGCCTGCTATTGAAAACTGGACAAATGCCTGAACACCAGTTACCTGAGGTTTGTACTGTCACTACTTACCACTGCGCTACAATTTTCTTGTATTCTAAAGGAATCTATAAATGCTTCACCAAAAACTTCATATTGTCTTACGAATACCAATATATGTGTCCTGGTCAAAAGCTAAAGTCATCTGAGAAGGGGAAACCTCAGCTACTAACAATAACAAAAACACAAAACAAAACAAAACAAAAAGCTTCATCAGATGGTCTGTCACGATCTGTGGGTCATTTTCTTTTTTTTTTTTACTTTTATTTTTTTTTAATACTTTATTTTTTTTCTTCAAGTTGCATCTCAGTCACAAACCCCTCCCTATTCCCCCTTCCTATCCCGCCCTTCCACCCTCTTCCCCCCAGAAGTTTCCCATTTCAGTCCAACAGATGGTTCCTTCTCTTATAACAGTAAGTATTATACAAAACAATAGATATAAATATGCCACATTTATGAGAGTTAAATGGCCCAGTATACCTTCCCAATGTCCAGTTTATACATATTTGGCCCCTGACTTTAACATTCTACTATCTAACCAATTCCATGAGTTTAAAGGTCTATATGTGATTCAACATTCATACTATCTTGCAATACACTTTTAAGAGTATCTTCTTAGATCTATAACAACCTCTTGATTCCTAAACAGTTCAAAATTTAACTATGAGACTCTAGCTGTCTATTCTTCAACCACCTCAGAGGCCTGAGAGGGATAAATATATTTGCTTATATAGGAAGTGCAGGGCCTGCAGCTTCCAAAACTAAGAAATGACATACCAGTGACTGTCTGGACAGTTCCCATTTTCTCTCCATATATTCCTGCATCAATCTTCAGCCATTGGGTCCTGTTTCTCTGACAGACATTTGTTGTAGAGCAGGGATTATGAAGGACTTACCTACCCTGTCTTGGCAGAGAGTTAGGCTGTCGACTTCCCTGCTACCAAGTTTTGTCCTTTTTGGACAGCAGTCTGTCTGCAGTTGGTGCAAGGGGTTTTTTCATGCCAAGAGAAAGGCTTGCCACTAATTCAACCATCTTACAGTGGAGGTTCTTTGATGTTTATCTTCTACTTGGAGTAGAATAGGGGGTGCTGTCAGGCGCTGATATGTCTCGATATCAAAAAAAAAATCTTGATTTAAGATAACATCTTTGAATGCCATATTCTGCAGATCTCAAGGGGTTTTTGAAGATGCCCTATCCATCTCTTGTATTTAGATAAGCAAATGTTGCTTGTCTCTTAGCAACTTGATTACTGGGTAGT
>CAJQZJ010034040.1:347442-399396 GCA_907164525.1 Lophiomys imhausi
AAAACTAAGTCAGTTATAGAACTTTAAACTCATGGAGATGGTTAGAACGTAGAAGGTTAAAGTCAGGGGCCAAATATGTATGAACTGGACATTGGGAAGGTATACTGTGCCATTTAACTCTCATAAATGTGGCATATTTAATTCTGCTGTTTTGTATAGAATTTACTGTTATAAGAGAAAGAACCATTTGTTGGAATGAAAAGAGAGGCTGTTGGAGGGGGGAAGAGGGTGGAAGGGCGGGACAGGAAGGGGAAATAGGGAAGGGTTTGTGACTGAGATGTAACTTGAAGAAAAAAAAAGTACTTATAAAAAAAAAGAAAAAAAAAACGTTTGCAAGCTTATTTATTCAAAACAACAATGTAAGTCATTTACTCTTTTATTTCACCCTCTTTCTGTTTCAAAAGGAACCATGTGTTCCCAAATCAAAAAGTATTTGTAAGACAGTTAGGCTTTCTTAAATTCCTCAAATCTCTTAAGGTCAAGTTTAATGGGCACAGCTGGAGACTCCTTGTCTCCTGTGAACTATTGTGCTGTCAGATGCACACCATCTATCCTCTGGAAAATTCCACCCTGCACTGCTAGGGAATACGTCTGAAAGACAAAAACCACATCTTAGTCTTAATTATGAAAGCAGCCTTATTTTGTAGACTCGTGGCAATGACTGACTTGGGGACCACACTTCTAGAGCCCTGGTGCAAAATTCTTGAGTTGCTTCTGCTCCATCGTTGTCTCCCTTTCAGATGAGGAGTGACTGCTGTCTGTGAGTCCCGAATTATGTTCAGTCTAATGTCTTTTTGTCTTCTCCTTGGAGAAGCAACCTATCTTCAGGTAGCACACTTTCAGCTCTCTTTTTTTTATAAATTCCCAGCATGATCTAGAGGAATTCTGTGTTAGTTCTGGATCTAGTCTTGGGGAGCCCTTGTTGCCACATTCCTTGGATTTTAAGATGGGGTATTACAATTTGTTTGAAACTTGACTTCTGTGTTTGTCTCAGTTTATTTTAAACATAAATAAGAAACAGAAATGATATTGCTAAGCTTATTCAAAACTCCTATATCAGCCTTTTTGAGTAAGATAAAATAAAATAGAGATAAAGGGTTCAACTAGCAAGCTATCAAAATACATGTCACTGATTGAAAAATAATTATTTCTTGTATCATTTCTTCTCTTGACAATTATCAGTCCTTTGTATCATGTAGTTCTACATGCCACCATTTCTAGTGTTCTGACAATTGTAACAACTTCCAGATATAGAGCCAACACTGTGAACAGGTTCTCTCCTGAATGCTTTACCTATATGTATTTGCCTCATCCTCAAAAAGACCTGAATGACACTCAGGGAATAAGCAGCAAAGCTCAGACCTGAGTCTAATTTTAAGTAAGCAAATGCCAAGTCCTGGGCCTGAAGACTTTGGCACCACTCCCCAAAGAGTTCCTTTCTGTGCTCTGTTACAGGGGACACTAAGGGGAAATTTTCTCTAATTTCCTACTTTCCTGTTTAATATGTTCCTGAACTCAGGAATCACTTTTCCCACTATTACTTATTCACTATGTGAAGTCTAAATGAAGTTTTCGGCCTATTCTATTTCACACTTCTGGGACAGTACCCATTTTGCAGTGTTCTGCTAAATACCTTCTCCTTAATAATGGTCACAGTAGAACAGTTGCATAATCTGGAGAAACTGATGGTATCAAGCTCATCAATCCAAAAGCCCATTCTACGGTTTGCAGCTTAATTTGTCTCATAAAGGAAACAGACCCATACTGCCTGCATTCATTCATTTGCTGGAAGAATAAGGCAATCCTTTACTGCAGCAATTTCACTGGGCTTGCTTTATTTTTGACATTATGGTTAAATTAAAAAAATTATTTAAATTCTGTAGTGATTGTCCATCTGAATTCTTGTGATTAATCTGTTTCCCTAGGCCTTACCTTGGCTGATGGGGTGCAGTGATTATTTATCCTGCTCGTCAAAGCACACACTGCCTTTTTTTTTTTTTTTTGCTCAGTGGACATCAATTTCCAGCCTGCTATTAGGATATTGCTATTCTCCCTGTGAGTCAAGATCCTTAGCACATCTGTATACAACATGCAGAAATGCAGAGATGTCAAAACCTGGGACACATGCAGCCCAGCTCCTGACAGGCCAGGAGTTGTTAGCATTGGTAATAAGACTACCTGTGTCTGCCTGCAGAGGTCTCTCAGTTTCTGATCACTTGCATTCACCACACACAGCATTCAAACCTGGCTTCCATGTGAGTCAGCTTTAAAGAGGACAATGGAAACACTAACAGTCAAGCTGGAATTTCAGTAGAAATCTACTCATCGTAATTAAGAAAACCCTCAGACCTGCCTCCTGGCAATTAACACAGCCCTGTGTGATCCTGCTGTTTAAACTGACAATAGCAGCCTTAGATATCGTTGTCTCCTAGAGTGTACCCCCACATTCCCTCCAGTTCTGTAGTCCAGTTCTCTTCTCTAAATAGATTCTCTTTGATTTGCAACAGCAAATACTTGGGACATTTGCATTTCACTTATTATTTGTGTTGCTATAGGTAAAGCATGACCCTATCATAAAAAACTGGTCCAATTGAAAGCTACTTGATGGCAAATGACACCTACTGGTTATAGGACTATTAGATTTCCATAAAACATGCTTTGGAAGACCAAGGGGGAAGAAATGGGATATTTGCACCATGGGATTATCTTGGTCTAATCTTATTTTTCATTTCTGTCAAAAAAGCTCCTTCTTAAATTGAAATTATAGTAGGTCAACCCTTGTGCAGAAGAAATATTAGAAAGAATGTTATACTCTGTACTAGCAAGCACAAAGTGGGAATTCACAACAATTTGCAATGCATTTCCCCCTTGACAATTAAGATTTTGACATCTGAAGATGAAGGCATTTAGAAATGGTTGGCAAATATTTTTTTTTAATGTGAAAGGAAAAACACTCTCAAACTGAATTTTAAAATCTCAATTTCAGTCTCTCTTTGATCTGTCTCATTGTGTTACCTTCTATAACGTCACAGCACCACTCCTTGTATTTAAAGGGGCCAGTCTTTCCTTTTTCCAGGTCAGACGCTAATTTAGAAATGTGGTGTGAACTGATGATGAATAATGGATGAAGAGCTTTCCGAACTGGAGTCCCAGATTCTAAGGAACGTGAGAAATCTTCAAAGCCAGCTGGAATTTGTGAACTCGTGAGCCAGGATGAAACCATTTGAGGGAATGGTTAGCCTGTCCACCTGCTTGGCTCTCCACTAGCTGCCATCTGGATTTGTTCCTTCTGTTAGAAGAGCAAATGAAGTTGTCACGTGTGAAAATGGTGAAATGCCTGGTTGGAAATCATATTTCGATCTAGCCATGTTGTTTTTAGTTATCTGCTAATGCACAGAGCCTTGGGATGAGTTTAGAAGCACATCACATTGCTTTCAGAAATCTTTGATCTACTAATAATACTCAGCCATATCCTGTTGCTGTTCTTTTGCATTATGTTTGTATTGGGTCATCTACTCTGGAGAGTGCTGTCTACTTCTTTGATAAACAAATGACATGGAATTACGATTTATTCTTCAAAAGATGTACAGTAGTACAAAGAAGTTGAATAAACACTGACTGCCCATCTGAAACTTCTCCCTGAAAAGATATTAAGTAACTTAGAAGTTTCTAACCAAAGATTTTTTTTTGACTGATTCTGTTCCTCAGGATAAAGACTTCATGATGTTCTCTTAGACAAGATAAAGAAATACAGAGTGAATGGTAGATTACCTCTTTAATGACAGTGTGATTTTGTTTGGGTAGTCCTGAAGATTAAACCTAGGATCTAACACAAACTAGGTGAGAGCTCACCCATATTCTTAGACCCCTTTGAATTGATGACAGCTTCTACAAAGAGTTATATTCAGTGACTCCAAATAATCCCATGGTGGGACTTCTGATATCCTTTTTGTTGTGGGAGAGGTCAGATGAACTAAAGAAGAGACTCTTTAGATGACCTCCATGAATATAGCTTGATGTAATGAGCAGAACTTCCAAGGAGGGGGATTTGTTGAACATCAAACAGGAAAGAGCTTTCTAATAAAATTGGCAACAGATATGAGCATCCTGAGGTGCTGGAAATACTCAAGCCAAAAGTAACTATTACATGAAGGGCTGTTATAGGCAGAAGAAGTCAGAAAGGCAGTTGGACTTGGTATCTAGGTGGGGCTCCTTCTTTTGAAATTGCTCATTAACAGTCTTATACAGGCAATCTGTACAAATACCTTTTGGGAAATTATCTATTTATTATGTATAAAGGGTTATGACATGGGCATCATGGAATAGTAACTGAACAATTCGTGTCCTCAGGAGTTAAAGAGTGGTAGTATTGGCTCTTGATGCTTGTGTAATTTTTATGGTGACTTCTCACACTGGTTTGTATCTGTGTTAAAGGTATTTGTGTGCTAATAATCTACATTCTATCCTTAAAAGCACGGTTGGTGTCATTCTACAAATTTTTATGCCTGATCAGCCACATGTGGTTTCACTTGATGACATAGAAAAGGTTTCTAATAACTTATGACTGACCTTAAGTAGAGAGAAAAACCATAATATGTAGATGGGCTGTTTCTACAATGGGTTTTTTACTCCCTGCCTTGAATGGACATGAGTTAAAATGTACCATTTTATTGCTAATGATATTATGACTTCTATGTATTTTCAATAGGGAAAAGAAACCTTGGTAAACATTAAGATGTGGGGGGTATTAGGTGGCAAGAATTAACATTGATAAGATTATTCCTAGAACACTCTTTCCTGTACTTGTTAGAAGGACAAAAGGGTATAGACTCAAGATCAGAAAAACTGACAGCAATGTTTGGAAGAAGTTAGCCTAAATTTCCTGATCATTCACATTGCCTGGGGATTAGAAGTTCTCTGGAGAAGTGTTTACTGGCTGGAGTAACATTGGAAGAGAGGTGAGGAAGCTGTGTTTTTAATAAGTATGAGGGAAGGGGGTGTGGTTTCTTCTGATCAAACAATGGGGATGCTATGCCAGATGATCTCAAGCCACAGTTGCAGCAAGGCAGGAAAGTATGAGTAACCAGAGAGGGACACTAGGAGTAGAACAAAATCTTCTAAATAGGTTACCACATTCCAGCAAGGATATCACAGAATTTATTTTCTTCCCAGGTAGGCTCATATTCAGGTGCAAACTGAAATTTTTGTTTTTCCAGTTTTCAAGTCATGAATTATTGAATGTTTCATGTGTTCTGCCTCTGCCAGAACTCTTATTTTTCCACCTGTATTTTGGAAAGCATCGCAGCTAAGCTTCCTTCTTGCTTTTCATAAATCCATCTCTTTATTTCAGTACAACTGGTTTTTTTTTGTTGTTGTTGTTGTTGCTTTGTTTTTTTTTTTTGTATTTGAAGAAGCATCCAAGTTCTGGTGGGCAATTTAATGAGCAAAATGTGCCCGCTCCTTCTGGATATAAACAGAAGACATCACTGGCTGCAAAGTGTAATATGGGAGAAGGGATTATTCAGTCAATGCTTTTGCTTCCTCCTTCTCACCTTTCTTTTCCCTTCTGTCTCACAGATTGCCACTTGGTGCTGTGACCTCTTCATTCACTTCCAACCTTATGGGATGGGGTGCTGCTGGAGCTCTTTCTCTTTAGAGTAAAATTTGAGATGCCAACTTGAAAATAGAATAGACACATCTACATAAAATGTGTTTCTGATAATGCATATCTTCCTGCCTTAACTTTTCTCACAAAGTAGAACCACCACCTTCATTAAGAAGACTCCCCCCACCCCCGCCAAAGCTTTTACAATTGCATTGGTAAGGTCTCCAGGGAAAACAAATAAATTCTGGATGACTGGGAACTTTATACTGCATTGGATAATTCTCTTGAGTCATTGCATGTCAGTGAATGAAGGAGACACCCCCAAAACCACTATTATTCCAAAAGTTGTCTATAAATGCAGAATCTGAGCATAATTTCCTAACCTTTAAGGAAGGCATATTCAAAAGAATAGTGTGGAAGAATTGTGGTAATAAGCAGTGTAGTTCATATTGAGAAGAGAAACAAAGAGTAACGCTTCTAATTACTGCGAGTAAGTCAATGGGTATCACATCTATGATCTCCTCACTCAGAGGCTGAGGCAGGAGGATTCCTACAGCATTTGAAGTGAAGGTTACAATCTTAGCAACCCAAGTTTTGGTTACTCCTAACTTTGACCCCAACATGTGGCTCTCTTTAATTTAGGAATGTTTCTTTTTTAGTTGTTTTGGTCTCTCTAAACTTCTTTGTTGTGAAAATGTCCTAAGTGGGTATAAGCTATGCAGACTTCAGTCATTTTTCTTTGCAAATATTTGGTACCTTGGCTTTAACAAGTCATATTATACTGTAATCCATCAAATTTTCTTACTTTGCAATGGTTACTTTAGAAAAAATGTAATGCTTTTGCCTGGATTATTTTACACAGCTTTATATTATATTCTTATAAAAGTTCTAGTATCTTGGTTGATAGTTCTATTGATGTCTGCTGTTTCATATACATTTATATTATATAGGTCAAGGATACAGATATATGTAATTTTACCAGTACATTTATATTTAAGTTTAATTTTATTTTATGTGACAGTAAGTAGGTGAAATACATGAATGCATATAAACACATGGAATTTACATAATAAACCTAAGCAATGAGTAATCAAAGGTTTGGTGAAAGAAGTAAAGTGAGTGTTATAAAGTCGTGTATTCCAGAAGTGGCTTAGCTAGCCTGTTGACTGAGCTTTGTGGATGCATGCCTTACCTGGTTCTCTTATTCTATCTGAAGGTAATCACCACAACTGCTTTTCTATTAATAACTGTAGCTTTTTTTGCATTTATCTCATAGTATTTTTGGTATCTTATTTTTTTAGTTCATCTCAACTTCAAGCCTCATATGACTTAAATAACAAAATAGGTAACGTCTTTTAAAATTGCATTTTGGGATATTCTGTTAATCAATGGTCACGAAATTGGTAAATTGCCCACCAATAGCTTCATGTTTGAAACCTAAAAATCAATTTATTT
The DNA here is from genome assembly GCA_907164525.1 of Lophiomys imhausi. Lineage (NCBI taxonomy): Eukaryota > Metazoa > Chordata > Mammalia > Rodentia > Muridae > Lophiomys > Lophiomys imhausi. Next base: position 354,503 of record CAJQZJ010034040.1, read on the forward strand.
CCACTGAGAGCCACTTCTGCAGGTAGCAATTTAGATGGAGATGTTTAGGAAAATTAACCCTGGGTACAAAACCAACATGGGTTTTCCATTTATTAGGCTCATCTAACACTTACCAATATGTAAGAATTAAAAGAAACTATGAACAAATTATTTCATTTTCTGAAGCATAAGAGAATTCCATATCCATTTTCCGGCAGCATGCTAAAATGGATGTGACTCTCCTCCCAGTCTGAGTTGTTTACTGGGCTATTTCTCTACAAGAAGGGAAGGAAACAGCAGGAAGAAGCAGCTTTTCCTCTAAACTGGGGAGGATTTGGATTGCTCAAGCTGCAGAGCTCTCTAACGAGGTGGTGTTTTAATGTTGATTTCTGAAATGAATCATTTATGAAAATGATGTGAATCAAAACTATCTATGATAATATAAATATGTTCCTGGTCGCAGGGCATAGATTGATTGTCTCTCCTGTGTCTGCTCATGCTCTGCTTTTTTCAGTAAGAGAAAAGATGGCTACACCTTAAAACTCACTTCCCCTTTGGGACAGTCTATCTACCCCTAAATTCTTTCCACGTGTTTCTCTTAACACATTCCTTTGCATAGCGTGTTTATTAAGGGCTTATTAAGTGTTTATTAAATTTACCAGGTAGGCTCTGATGAATAGGGAATTTTAACAATGCTTAATTTATTGGCCACGGTTTTAACATTTGTTTAATACCAGACAAGTACTTTTCCCCCCTTGCATTACATAATAATAGTAAGAGAATCTTACACATGAGAGAAGAATGAACTATAAAATCTTATTTAGTTCTAATCTAAACTGTTACCTATAACTACTTGGGGAAACTTAAAAAAACAACCAACATGTCAGGCTGCCCACCCTGTGCTATGTAAGACAGAAGGCCTCAGGTTTTATTTGATGGGTAACATGGGTTCTTCTGTCAGTGCAGGCACAGAGGCAGGAAGTCACATGATCTTATCTACTGGTTAGGTGGCTCAGGTTAATGAATGGAAGTTTTGTGCTATAAAGCGCATTAGAGGCCAGGTGTAGTGACCCACACTGTTAATCCCAGTACTTAGGAAACAGAGGCAGGTAGATCTCTGTGTGTTCCAGGAAAGCCTGGTTTATACAAGTTTATATATATTCCAAGGCAGCCAGGGCTATATAATAAGACTCTATCTCAAAAAAAAATTGTTTTTAAGATAAAGTCACTTAAAATTATGTTGTAGAAATATTTAATTTAGGAGACTTTGAAAGGCATAGAATTTCAAATAATAGTAACAGTTAATATTTGTCGCACATTATGCTTTTCAGATACTAATTCACTTAAATCATATATCAATACTATGGAAGGCAGCTATGCTCACCACTATACCACCAACGCCGCGTTATATCAATACTATGATACAGATAGTATTGCCATTACTATTCTCATTTCATATAGGAATACACTGAGACCCAGAAGATTTGAGTCATTTGAACTCATCAGTCTTACTCTTGGGACTATCTTTTAACACCTTTGTTAAACTTTGATAAGGTATGGTTCAGGAAGGAAAGAAAAGTTTTTGATTAGAGATGAATAAAACTCCAGGAGACATTATAGTGCAAGTGAATGGATTAATAACCTAGGAAGGGGGCATTATGACAAATTTGGGCATGCAACATATATGGATTATGAAAAACAAAGTGTCTTTAAATTTCTCCAATATTTAAAATTGACTTATTTGAAGAATGATGCTATTTACTCAGATCTGGAAGTTAGGATGAGTGGCAGTTCCTGGAAAGAACTATGAACCTGACTGTATGCATACAGGTCTTTATTAATGCTTGTAATTATGAGGCTAGCACTCACAAAGAACCAAGTCATGGCTGTATGAAGTCAGAGCTGTTAGCAAAGAGGTGATGGTGGGAATCATAAGAATAGATGCAGTCTCTAAGGGAGAGAGGGAATAGAGAGAGCAGATGGCACAGGAGTGGGTTAATTAGTTACACTGACTAATGGTTAGCCAAGGGTTGCCAAGCAAGGTTCACGCCAGATTTATTTAAACAATAACTCTCTCTAATTATGTTTACACTACTAATTTGCTTAGTAAACTCTCCCTCTTTTGTGGGAAATTCAAGGTAACTGAAAGAACATTAAGGGAGCCACAGAGATGGGGACTCTACCAAACATCATTTTGTACCTGCTTCCTGCACATCACCTTTCTTCTTTAACCAAACACACACCCCTTGCCTTCTCAAAGGGACCCTAACATTCTCTTCTTCCTCCTTACTTCTTTGGATGACCTCTATTTATTATTGTTGTTGTTGTTGTTACTAGAAAAGGCAATTATGTTATAGAAGGCAGGTTATATCTCTTCCTGAAAAAAAACCTAAGACTCAGGTCAGCCCTTAGCCTATAAAAATAAAGACGCCAACACCTTTAACTATTTCAATGCTTAGGCATTAGCTGGGCAGACTCTCAACTACCTCATCTAAGTTAACCCAACTACCAAGCTCATCCAACCATATCTTCCAGGCCTGTAGTCATATCTGCCTCCCCACGTCTCTCCTGGTGAAAAGGCCTTCCTTCTCTTTCCCTGAGTTCTCTCCTCTCTCTCTCTCTCTCTCTCTCTCTCTCTCTCTCTCTCTCTCTCCCCCAGAAAGCCATCTTCTGCTTCCCTCTCTGCCTAGCTATAGGAAGTCCTGCCTTCTGCTTCCCTCTCTGCGTGGTTATAGGCTGTCAGCCTTTTAATTATCCAATCAGGGATAGTTTGGGAGGCAAGGTTTACACAACATCATCTTGAGGTTTAGCTCCTAGAGCAGCAAGGGTCTTGGAGGAGCAAGCAATTGACATTTGAGCACATAGTAAGTTTGAAGTTAACCCCAACACAATTAAAACAACATCACTGTCTTATTGTTTTATCCATCGTGATTTAATAGTTCTGATCTATTGAGGGAACTATATATACTCTCTTTTATTGTTTTCCCCTTAAAATATCTAAAACAAACATTCATTTATTATAAATTCCACAGTTTTCACTTTCTATGGAAACCAAATTCATTTCATCTTTCCTTCTTTGTTTATGTCCATTTTAATATTTATTCTCCTGTATTATGACACAGTGAAAGTTTCTTTTTATTTCCATAAATAGAAAATGTTCCTATTTCAAACTTCCCTTCCACATCCTATTATTTATTCTTTGTGTAATTCTTTAATTTTTGCCATTTTGCAACTGTTTTTTCTGAATTAGTATTTTCTATTAGTCAACATTTGATGAAACAAATTCCACATGAAACTGTTGACCTGTGGTGATTTAAACTTTAATTCCTTCTAAAGAAAAATCACAAACATTGAATTGTAATTCTTTTTCAAATGTTATTTTGTCCTTGGTTGATCTGTGATGATGCTCAGTGAGTGTAGCATGTGGCCCAATAAAGGGAGGAATTAATCTTAACTATCACTTCCTGTGGTTTGTAATTTAATTCTCAAGCAATGAACCCTATCTCTTCATTCTCTTTTTCAGTAACTAAAGCTAATTTTTAACTTCTGATGGAGTTTGAGTCAAATGTACGATTCAGACTCACTTTTCCCACTTTTCATGAATATCTGCCTTGTGTTCCCTTCAGATACCAGAGCAGGAAACAGAAGAGCTAATAAACGGGTCTGGCTGACATTGCTACACGCCCTTCAGTCTGTGGCAAATCTCTCCAGATCATGACCAAGCAGGGTAGGCTAGAACATAGGGATCAGTCAGCTTAGATGGTGGCATTGGTGGACAGAATGCAGTACCATTCCATGATCAAATAAAACTCTGGGTTAAAAGTGCCAAGTGTGGTGGCACACACCTTTAACCCCAGCACTAGGGAGGCAGAGGCAGGCGGATATCTGTGAGTTTGAGGTCAGCCTCATCTACAAAGTGAGTCCAGGACAGATATGGCTCTGTTACACAGGGTTTTTGTTTGTTTGTTTTTGTCTCAAAAAACAAACAAAAAAATAAAAGAATGCAAGAATGTTGACTCTGGTTCTTCACTCACTAAAACTCCAGATTCTTCCAGGAATGAGATACTCTATATTACACTTAGAAAGTGGAATCATCCTTTCTTAAATTATAAGACAATTCCTTATAGTTTAAGAAGTATAAGCCTATAAATTCCAATATTACATTTAATGGGTTCATTAGTTTTTGTTATTAATTTTCCTTCCTCTTTAATGCTAAGTAATAAGTAATACTAAGTAAGTTTTTAGGTTTTTTTCAGTTTCAGTATTTCAATGGGGTTTGAAATTTAGAAAAAAATTAAATGAAAATCATTCTGGTGACTGAATGAAAATCAGTCTATGAGGAATGAAACCCTGTGAATAGTGTCATAGAAATGAGCAGTAACAACGGTGAGGGATGTATATTAGGAAAGTGTCTGAAAAAAATTGTTTATGGACAATATCTGGAGGCACACTTGTATATTAGGATGGAACACAAGGATGTAAGGAAGCATTTCCTCTTATGAGGTAGAGAATTAAGATGTCAGTAACATGGTATATGTCAATCAAAATTCCTGACTTAAAAATGTGAAGTTGGGGCTGGAGAGATGGCTCAGCTGTTAAGAGCACTGGCTGCTCTTCCAGAGGTCATGAGTTCAATTCCCAGCAACCACATGGTGGCTCACAACCATCCATAATGAAATCTGGTGCCCTCTTCTGGCCTGCAGATATACCTGCAGACAGAACACTGTATGCATAATAAATAAATCTTAAAAAAAAAAGAAATATCATCTTAAAAAAAACGTGAAGTTGAAGATAAAAACGAAACTTTGTAGAACTTCCAGGTTGAATGTAAATAGCCAGGTTATTATAGAAAACAGAACGGAAGTTCCTCAGAATCCCAAACACAGAATTATGGTCTGAATGAGAATAGCTATTATTGTCTATTATATTTAAATGCTTGGTCCCCAACATTAGTAGAACTATTGGGGAGGAACTAGACTGTGTGGCCTTGTTGAAGGAGGTGTGGCATAGAAGGTGTGCTTTGAGGTTTCAAAATCCCATGCCATTCCAGTTGGATACCCCCCTCTCTCTGTCTTGTGGTCACTGTCTCAACACATAAGCTCTCAGATGCTATTTTTTCACCCTCCCTACCTGCTGCGATGTTCCCCACCATGATGGTCATATAATCCAGGCACAGATGTTACACAAATCCCACATCTTCTTATTTAGATGTAACATCCACAAAAATCAAACTCAAAGAAGCATATGGTAGAATGGTGGTTACCAGATCCTAGAAGATGAAAAATGGAGAGATGAAAATCAAAGGGTTCAGGGCTTTAATCAGACAGGCAGAATTATTTTGTATTGTTTAACACACAGTACAAGCACATGAACATAGTAAATAACATACATTTCAAACTTGATTGGATAATAATATTAATGTTCACACCATAAAAATATAAATATTTGAATGATGGATATGTTCATTAGCTTGATTCTACATTGAGTTCATAAGTCATAAAACATCACTTTGTATTCCATAAGTGTATATGACCTAATTTGCGTATTTTCAACTTAAAACTAAAGCAAACTACCAAAAATAAATGTAAAGTTTGGATGCAAGATATAGTCTGTATTAGTTATTTTGAAAAAAAAAATACCTGACTGAGTAAAACTAGCTAAAGAAGGAATCATTCTTCTAGTTCACAGTGCAAAGGCATATTCCTTCCATCCTGGCAGTGAAGTTCTGGCAGAAAGAGCTTGAGGTCATAGTGCATCCACAGTCCAGAAAGCAGAGAGATGAGCACCACTCTTCACCTCCTTCTCTCCTCTTTACTTACTCTGGGGCAAGTCCATGAATGGTACTGCCCACAGTTGGGGTCTGTCTTCCTACCTCAATTAACCTAATTAAAACAAATATCTCCCAAAATACCCAAGGGGTTTGTTTCCATGGTGATGATAAATCCTGTCAATTTGACAATCAAGAAAAACCATCATACAATCATATTGAAAAATGATATATAGAAGTCTGGCTTTGTTGTAGACCATGTTTTTTGAAGTCATAACATAGGGGTAATATTCACAACATACAATATAGGAAGAGGTTAAGTTTCCCAGGAGTACCACTACTAGATATCATGAAATAAATGACCAAAAGGGACAGAAACATAATAACTTCTAGTTCTGGAAGTTGTAGTCTCAAGTTGAGCCATAAGTAGAGATGTTCATCTTCCAAAGGTTTTAGGGAAGAACATCCCTTGCATCTTCCTGGCTTCTGGTGGTGAAACCAGTCATTGGAGTTTCACAATTGGAAGTAAAAGTTCTCAATCATGGTTGTCCATTATTGCATGGATTCTTTTCTGATGTGTCTCTTCCTGGGTCTATCATCTTATAGCAGCACTCGCCATTTTGAATTCAGTCTCACTTTATTATAAATCTCATCTTAACAGACCCTAGTTATTTTTCTTTTTAATTTTATGTACATTGGTCTTTTTACAACATTTATGTTTGTGTGAAGGTGTCAGATCCTCTGGAACAGCAGTTACAGACAGTTGTGAGCTGCCATGTGGGTGTTGAGAATTGAACCCAGATCCACTGTAAGAGCAATCAGTGCTCTTAACCACAAGACCCTGTTTCCAATTATGTTCATATCCAGAGGAACCACGTCTAAGGACCTTAACATATCTATTCAAAGGAATCAAAATCAACATGTAACTGTTGAGAGACAGAGCAAACTAAAATTTTAACCAAGTGTTGAGAAAGCATCCCAATGTTATAACAGGAAGGTATTGTCCAGTTCCTGCTACTTTGAGCTTCTCCTACTTTGTTCTAGAGATAATTCAGGGACCCCCATTCCCTGAGAGAGGACTCTCAGTCTTATCACTATAAGATTTTCTTATGACTTTTGTCTTTAAAAATCTGTTTTTCCCATAGTGTTATAACACACAAGTCTCTCAAATGGAAAAATGAAGTGAAAAAAAGTTATTTATTAACTGGACTTTGAATTTCAGAGACTAAGTTTCTGATAATAAGAAGAAAACTAGAAGAACAGTTTTTGATGTGATTTTTTCCTGTGTTGGACAGGATGAACATTCTGTGGTCTGCAGAAGAAAGTGATTTTAGAGAAATATTACATAGTTAAGTTGAAGCAAACAAACACATGGTCAACTAAACAGCAAAACCAAAGACAGAAGTTCACAATATGGATTTGTGAGAGGGGCCTTAGAACCTCTGCATCTTTAGGAGCGGTGAGATTAACAGAATTTCCATGAAGACTTAAACGTATCCGAATAAAGAGGACCAGTGTACATCCCTCCTCTGGTGGCCTGGGTGTGGCAGCCATGGAAGTTCTTGTCTGTGAAATCCTCAGAATGGGTCACCTGTAAATCTATGGGGCTTACAAACCCACACCTAGAGGGCAAACCAGTAAGATCTTGAAAGGAGGGTTGAACAGCAGGCAGGACAAGATAACAAGAGGAAAATGGCTGACCCTGAAGTTGTGAGTGTCCACAGTGGTAAGGAAAGGCACAGTATAGACAGGTAGCTTCCAGAGAGTCAACTGTACTGACTCCATAGTTTACTCTAATTAAAGCAAGCAGAGGAGGGGAAAAAAATGGAAAAGAAAATCCAAGATGATGAGCTCACTCACTCTAAAACTGCCTTTTCAGTTGCAAGGAAGAATGCAGGTTCAAGATAGAAACTAAGTTTATTTATGGAAAAAGAAATGCAACATCTTTTGCTTCTTCATGAATTTATAGTCAGAATAATCACACTTTCTGCTTTGTTAAAAGAAAGAGATAGTTTCTGAGGCCCTCTGCAATAGGACACACCCATAGCCCAGATAACAGTGTGCTAGTAGACAAGGCCAATATTTCTGTCAAGAAGATGCATGTGGATAACATAATGAAATAAGGAGCTGTGGTGTATGATACGCTTGCTTAGTAATGAATGAGTGACTGAATCAACTACTTTTCAGCTTCACAAGTTCACACATTGAAATGAAACTTAACCACACATAGGACAGCATGCCAGGACAGGGCGAATAAAGCCAATCATCACCACTTTAGTTCTGGAGAAGTATCCATGACTGGAGATTTTGTAAGCACTGACTCAGGGGGTGATCAATATTCTCATCAAGAGGCAGAGGCAGAAGAAGCTCTGTGAGTTCGAGGCCAGCCTGTCTACAAAGTGAGTCCATGACAGTCAGAGCTATTACACGGAGACACCCTGTCCAGAAAAACAAAAACAAAAAACCCCCCAAAATTCCCCTCATATCTTCTGGGCCATAATTGTCTCATATATGTCAGTGATGGTTTAATATCTTTTTAACCATGCATTTTAAATTATTAATAACATAATAAGCATACATTTACAGTAAACAAACCATGGCAAGGTCAACTTTTTCTGTATTTCATGTCATTTAAGAGGCATAATAATTTTATTAAGTGGTATTTAATCCACATTCATCCCCAATTTTTAGTTGAAGATAAATGAGGCATAGGGAAGTAACCTTGGTTGCTGGAGTTTACTAGTGCTAGGTGTTAACTCTGACCTTAAGCTACATTGCTTTCAGACTGTGAAAAATAGTTGTGTAGAAGCCCTTGTTTTTACATATTTTTTTTTCTTTAAAAGATCAAGGGCTTAATATTTTTCAAAGATCTGTAATGTCACCTGGTTCAGTGGTTACAACCTCTTTCCCTTTTCTAGATGAAGTTATAGATGTGGCTCAGAGGGAAGAGTAGACTAGCCAAAGAGGTAACTGCAAACCAGCAAGTGCCCTGAAGATGTGGGTGACTGGGGAAAGGTGCTGGCCAGAGGTGTTTCTGCAGTCACCTGTGTTTGTCTTCCTCCACTGAGCATAGAGAGAGCACTCATAGACCACAACTTGGTTTTGGCTGAATGCTAAATAAGGTTTATTTGTTCCTGTAGAAACTCTTCAGTCACGTGAGTTGCTTAACGAAAGCACCAGCAAATAGATGTTTATGTATATAATAATGACTAATGAAAAAAGAGGCCATGAATTTGAAAGAGAGCAAGGAGAGGTATGTAGGAAAGCTTGTATGGAGGGAAAGAGGAAATGATCTAATTATAATCTCAAAAATAAAAGAAAAATAATAAATTAAAAAATACTATAGAACTCTTTGTCAATGTTGAAGAGTGTATAAATAGTTGTGACTATTTCAGATATTTAACCTGAAATGCAGGCTTCTAACTTTCACATTCAAATTAAAACTACAAAGGTAGCCTTGAGATAAACAGAAACATTGCACATGACAATGTTGTATGAGATAAGTTGTAAAAAAAAGATATATTATCACAATCTAACAATATTTTGACACATTAAGATACTGATAAAGTATATTTATGTTTTTATCTAATTTTAATTTTTATCAGAAAAATTCCTTTTGGTTATAATTTCATTTACAATGAAGGCACAGAAATTCTGGGGAAAAAATCCAGTTTTAACAAATTTCAAAATGAAAGTAAAGAATGAAAAAGGAAAAAAGTTCCAAGCAAACACTCCAATTTATCCTTTTGTTTTGCTGTCTACTGGGATGGTCACTCCAGAGATACATGTGTCTTTCTTTTGTCCTCATCCCAGGTGGTTCCAGGCACTTTGGAACACAAGATATCTAGTTTGCTGAAACGGATGGAAAATCACTCACTCTAACATGCTATTTGATGCTGTACTTCTATCTCCTGTTGTTTTTTTTTTTTCTCTAGCTCAAAATGGATCTTTAAAATTGCCTATTACACTGATTTCCAGCCTACCTTATGAATCTGTCTACCATTTCCTGCACACTGCACCATTCTCAGCCTGGCTACAGATAGGCACCAATTTTTCAGGAGTATATACATGAAAATATGTTCCTCCTACAACATCATGGATCTAACTGTTCCCATTGAGTGTGCTTAACTGGGCACTTTCCTTTGGAAATCTCTCTCTTGTCTTAAAAAGGAACCAGCACATTCTTAATAGCATGAGAACTCTTTTCTGACCCTGAGGCTGGCTCATCAAAATTTGTACAGGCTTCAAATTTTCCCAGACAATGGAGAACTTTCTCTAGAGTTCCACAGCATGCTAGCTGTCCCTGTAGATAATCACCAATTCTAATTTGTCACACCCTCCCTTGAAAAGTCTTTCCTACTTCTGTGTATCTATGGACCAGAGGTCAGCAAACTATAGCTTCCTGAGCAGATTTTACCCAAATTTACTTTTATGAATAGTTTTATTCAGAAATAGATGTATCCGTTTATTTATAGTGCCTATAGTTGCTTTTTGCTAAGAGCAAAGAGTTGGGTTGTTTTAATGAAGAATTTATAGCACCTAAAATCTAAATTATTTACTCTTTAGCCCTTTACAGAAAAAGAAATCACCACTCTTACTGTATGTTATTGATATGGTCCTTATTATATGCCATATCTCTAACTCAAATGGCCAGCACTCATGGCACCAACAGAGCCAGTCCAAAGGCTGAGGTTCTATAGTTAGATGCTCTCTGCCAAAAATCTGTGATGATAGTAGTCAGGTGGCCCATTTGTAAGTGGATCCATATCAAGACTTGAGAATGAAAGCCAACCTGTAACAATAGAGAGATGTTAGACTTTGCTTCTGTGAGAGAACAAAAGTGTTGGGAATAGCATCATCTGTGTTGACCCTTGCAGACTTCCCTGTTCTTGGGTCCAGTCCCTTACAAGTCCCAGCTGCATATTTGACCTTGGACCATTAAATGTGATGAAGAATGGACAGTCCTGTAGAAATGTGTAGTGCATCCAATAGTAACAGACTGCAAGTTTACCTGTTCTAACTCCTGGCTTCACTGTGTAGTCTTTATTTCTCCACATTATATGACAAGACCAGCTCTGGAATGAGGGGCTACTGATCTACTGCATGACAAGGTAGGGCAGAGAAGTTCCTCATGGTTAGATCTTTCATAAAAGAAAACAGAAATGGACAGTAATATTTCTAGTATCTGAAGCTTTCTTTTGGTGATGGAGTTTTGTGTCCTATAACCAATTGTGGTAGAGGAAGAGAAATATTGGAAAGACAGACAGACAGAAAGAAACTTTACTTCATGGTTTTTTCAAGTTTCCCTTGGTTTAAGAACTCGGGGTACCAAAATGGTGTCCTTTTGAGTGTTTTTCTGAGCCCCTAAACAAGCTTTCTTGAAATATTCTAATATGGAATGTAAACTTACTAGTCTGTGAAGACTCTTGATGAGATTCAACCATTGACTATTTTCAACCCATATGACTTAGTAACTGACTCAAAACAAACATCACTTTCATACTCTCTTCTCAGCAGAAACTAGGCTGAGGTTAGGGCAAAGTGATCTGACAAGCATTCTTCTAAACTATTTTGGGCTTGGTAAGAGGCCTATTTTCTTCAATCAACCCAGTTTTCTTGCTTTATGCCAGTAGCTTTGACTTGTCCTGTGAGAAAAAGCCAAATGTTCATGATCTTAAGTGAAAATTTTATTTCTGAGTGGTTTTGTCATGCTGTTCAACAATACAAATCACTTTACTATTAATTTTAATTTAATTAAAATTACAAAAAGTATATTTGACATGTCTGAGCTGAATATGGTGTTTCTTATTTGTCTCTAAGGAAAAGTAGGTACTATGGTGATCTCTTTCAGTTTTCTCTCTCTCTCTCTCTCTCTCTGTTTTTATTCCTTCCCTTTCTCCTTCTTCTTCTTTCCAAGAGAACTTATTCACCAAGGCTCCAAAGTTGTCCTAAATTCCATTGTACATTAGGGATAATAAACATTCAGCTCACAAGCCCCATCCTTAAGTAGCTCAGAGCTTTGAGAGAGAAAAATATCAAAACAACTGACCATAAGTCAATTAAATGAGCACCACAGGTGGGGAGGGGGATATACCAAAACTATGATATGAGACAGCAACTTGTTCTGACTGTGGGAATCCAGAACAAAACCTGATGGTAAAATGTAGAAGGTAGATTGGGAGGCAACAGCAGACCAGAGGGGGGACCATTGGCAGAGCCTGGTAACAGGAAACTCAAGAGAAGGGTAGGAATGGAAGATCAATCTCCAAATCCTGGCACAATCCTAATAATTTGAGGATGTTGAGGAAGTGGATGGAAAGTATGCTGGCATTCTCCCTCTTTAGTGATCAAGTAGCTCTTACCATTGCAGATTCCTCCAAAGGGTCTAGGAATGACAAGGTTTCCACAATTATCTTTAGTTAGATGTGAACAGGGTTGGGGAATAGAGTGTCTGGACTCTCTGTCATAACTGGGTAGAAACCAAGGAGTAGAACTTCAGGACTCTAGTTGTTGGTTAAAAGAATAGTTTCTGAGTTATATCCCTGGCCCTGGGAAAAATGTTAACTCTTGAATTTCCTGGAAGATCACTCATAGACAACTATTTACAATTTGCGAGGTTACTATCTAGCCAGGAGTATTATTCCCTCCTGTAAGAACTCAGAAGTCCCTCAAGAAATCTGCTTGTTCTAGAGAATTTAGAAATAGTATAAAATGGGCATAAAATAACGACAGGGACAAAGGTCTCTTTGACCACTGTGCACATAAACCTCCTTACTCTGTCATGAGCTCTGGCTATCTTATGTGCTACATTCTTAGCTTTGTGCAAATTCTTACAGTCTTTGACTTTGTAAGGACCAGGAACTGAAGGGGCTTCAGAGAGAGAAGTGAGTTGTTTGTCTTACTGATGCAGAAAGAGCACCTAAAGGATAGCAACTTATTCTGCCAGTGGTGACACTTCTTAAGAGGTAGTTTATTGCTGAGCTTGGCCTCAAAAACAGTAAATAAATGGCACTCCTTCAGGAAGAAAAGTTCAGAGTCAAAAGAATGCATGATGATTTGAAAATGGTTGACATAAACTGTCTAGTCTGGAATACAAACTCTTAGACACCATTGTTTTGTTCTGTCTAGCACTTCTCTCTCTTCTACCCAATCATTCCTCATATTTCTAGTGGGAGTGTCAGTTGGTCCAGTCCCCAGGGTGTTAAGACCAAGGTTGCCTAAGTGTTTGAACCAAGGTCTTGAAAGTTTTGTGTAACATTCTTTTCCTTGGACTCAGTGGTTCTGTTGAATTGCTTAGACATCAGAACTTGCCCATTTGGTTATAAATGGTTCCCTTGCCAGGTCTTAATTTTGTATTTTCGGGAAGTTGTGTTATAGGGTGAAATTATGCATTCTAAATGTTAATTAACCTGCTCCCAGAAGCCTGCTTGCTGTACACCAATTAATACTGTGTTACCTTTCTTGTTCTGATTGGTTAAATAAATACTGAGGCCTAAGATTGGGCAAAGACAGGTAGGCAGGACTAAGGTGCTCAGACTTCTGAAGCAGACAGGTTTAAGGGTAGAAGAATCTTCTAGGAGAACAAAGATAAGCAGCCAGGAGCAGGAAGGAAGACACAGGCCATGGGTAGAGAAAAGAACATCATTCCACGTGGTCTAGAACATCGGCAGATTGTGGAGAATAACAGTCCAGGAGATATATGTATATTACATGGGACTTTATTCAGGGACAGAATTATGAGCTATCTTAGATGGGTTAAAATTGCAGAATCCAGCCTAAAGCTTGTTAAAATCTATCAGGTCTCTGTGTGCTCATTTATAATGTTGGGCTAAGGATTAATATCACCATTCAATTAACCACAATGTAAATACTTAGTAAATAATTTAATTACTTTTCTACAGTTGTGTGATTGGTGTGCCGGAGTTCTTAATCTCCAAAATGACAATCATAGTAGGATTTTTGTGAGCATCAAATTATTTAGTACCAATTAAAGTGATGTAACAGTAACCATTGCATTGTTAGAGCAGCCCTTCTAGTCAAGAAAATGAAATTTCAGATTGCATGGAGACCAGACAGCTAGCCAGGTGAAGGGCTTGGCCAAGATACTAATCCATAGGAAGAGTTCTCCTTAAACAGTACCAAAGAGACAAGAGGAATAGTTATTCTTTTTTTTTATTAAATACTTTATTTTTTTTCTTCAAGTTACATCTCAGTCACAAACCCTTCCCTATTCCCCCTTCCTGTCCCACCCTTCCACCCTCTTCCCCCCAACAGCTTCCCCTTTCAGTCCAACAAATGGTTCCTTCTCTTATAACAGTAAATACTATACAAAACAGCAGAAATAAATATGCCACATTTATGAGAGTTAAATGGCCCAGTATACCTTCCCAATGTCCAGTTCATACATATTTGGCCCCTGACTTTAACATTCTACCATCTAACCATCTCCATGAGTTTAAAGTTCTATAACTGACTTAGCTTTCATACTAACTTGCATCACTATTATAACCATCTTCTTAGATCTACAAGGCCCTCTTGATTCCTAAACAACTCAAAATTTAACTATGAGACTATAGCTGTCTATTCTTCAACCACCTCAGAGACGTGAGAGGGATAAATATATCTGATTATATAGGAAGTGCAGGGCCTGCAGCTTCCAAAACTAAGAAATGACATACCAGTGACTGCCTGGACAGTTCCCATTTTCTCTCCATACATTCCAGCATCAGTCTTCAGTCTTTTGGTCCTGTTTCTCTGACAGACATTTATTTCAGAGCAGGGATTATGAAGGACTTACCTACCCTGTCTTGGCAGAGCTAGGCTCCCGACTTCCCTGCTACCAAGTTTTGTCCTTTTTGGACAGCAATCTGTCTGCAGTTGAAGCAAGGAGTTTTTTCATGCCATGAGATAGGCTTGTCACAAATTCAACCATCTCACACTGGAGATTCTTTGATGCTTATCTTCTACTTGGAGTAGAATAGGGAGTGCTGTCAGGAGCTGATATGTCTCGATATCAAAAACAAATCTTAATTTAAGATAACATATTTGAATGCCATATTCTGCAGATCTCTTGGAGTTTTTGAAGATGCCCTATCCATCTATTGTATTTAGATAAGCAAATGTTGCTTGTCTCTTAACAACCTGATTACTGAGTAGCTTAGAGAATATCTGTGATAGACTGTCATAATAGCTAACAAAGTGACATGCTTGCATGACTAGGAGTTTGTTTTTCTTAACTATCCTAAACAGTTTAAGAAGGTTGGTATCAAAAGGCCAGAGCTTCACATTACATTTTTAAGTATCTCTAGGTACGATACCATTAGGAAGCGTTACCTGTAATTTTGTGTCAATATACAAAGATCTATTCAAATGTGGCTAAATATACTCTTAATTTTGTATCAATATACAAAGATCAAGGCATATGTAGCCCAACACAATCTTAATATTACGTCCATATACAAGGGTCAATACCATTGTGGCCAACTATAATCTTAATTTTGTATCAATATACAAAGATCAATACCGATGTAGTCCAATACAATCTTATTTTTGCACAATAAACAATGGTCAATACCACTTTAGCCAAATATACTACTAATTTTGTGTCAATATACAAAGGTATAAGGGCATATTCAATAATCTGTCCCTTCTTCTTGGTCCTTCCTGTGCTATGTCTATATCTCATTTTTCTCAAGTCTGTGCACTCCTACATAGGAGAGAAAGAAGGATACAGAAAAGGGAAAGAAGGAATACCCTGGGTCTAACCTCCAAAACCCATTAAACAGGACCATTTAACAACTTGTAATCTCTTCCCCTAAATAACAGAGTTTTCAGTTATCCTTCAAATAACCAAAATGGGGGGGAGGGCGGAGAAACAGCCTCCCCACCCTCTGGGAATGGGACGTCGCTCTCTTAAAATGACTTCCTGCTGATTTGGGTCATAGTAAACCTGTTTGGGGCCCAAACCAAAATGGAAAAATGGTTAAAAATGTTAGTACAATCCTTTTATGTTCAGTCCTTCTGTTCTCAGCTGTTTAGATGTCCTAAGGAGTTTGTAGGCAGAAGCTGATCTTGCAGGCTTTACTGAGGTTCTGGCTGGTGCATTGTGTAGAGCTGAGCGGTCTTAGTGATATTGAGTTGTTGTGGTTGTAGGCTTTTGATGGAGACAGCTATTGAGGGAGTCTGTCAGGCTGAATCAACTGGGTCACTCGTCTTCTTTGGTGTCTGATTCTGTTTTCTGCTGAGGTTTCCGTTGTCCAGTTGTCCCTGGGTTCCTTGAATGGATGCTCTGATTCTCCTGGAAAGATAAGAACAGAGCCCTGCCCTAATCCTAACTCTGGGACAATTACCCTCTTTTTTTTTTGGGGGGGGGGACTAGGTAATATTTCTCCTGAAGCAAATTTGTTTTTTTGACAGTATATAAAGTGTTATCTTTCAATCTGGGTTAAAGAAGAAATTATTTTGTTATTTTGGAGCTAAACCAGCTTTAGTGTATATATTTTGAGATCTCAAAGGACAATTTGTTTGTATTGAGTGGGCCTTTTGTAAGTAGCTTTTAAACTTAGGTCCTTCCAAATCCTATGTATGTGTCTCTGCATTCTAATTATTGGGATCAGAGACCTGTGGTTCCCATCTGAAGGGATTAAAGATGTGTTCCACCACTCCTGGATCGAAGTTTTTCTCTATTTAGAGTTTGTTTTGTATCAGGCTGACCTTGAGCTCTGAGATCTGCCTGTTTCTGTCTCTAGTGTGTTGGGATTAAGGGTGTACTCTTCTTAAATGATGGGATTAAGGGTGTGAACCCTCACCACCCTGTTCCGTGTAACTCTAGAATTTATAAGCCACTAACTCTAAGGTGCTCCTTCCGTCTCTGCTGAAATTAAAGGCATGGGTTAACACCACATTTCTCATGTATTTTACCTTAACTCTATGTTTTTTCGACACTTGGAGGTTTATAAAACCAAGTTGAACAGCTGTATCCTTTATTTTATTTACAGTGTTTTAACATTGTTACCAGCTTTTTTTTAATTAATAAATTTATTTGCTTGTTGCTTCAGGTTACATCCTTATCATATTGTCCTCTTTTCCCACTTCCCAGCCCCACCCTCCCATGACCTACCCCCTGACCCTTCTGTCTTGTTCCTCTGGGGTGGAGTGTCCCTGCCTAACAGTCTCTCACCACAGATTAGGAGTCATATGAGGGCCAAGAGCCTTTTCATACACCGTGGGCCTACGAGGGAGTACTGCCAGTGAGAGGTGTCTCCTTGCTACGGGGGGGGGGGGGGAACTAAAAAAAGAACAACAAACACACAAACCCACAAAAAAAAAGAAAAACAACAAAAAAGAGAGGAAAAAGAAAAAGGAAAAGGAAAGAGAAAAAGAAAAAAAAAAGTTTATGTCCATGTTCCTTTTGGTATGTTGGTTGTAGTACAGATATCCTGTACGATATAGCTAAAATCCTACTATAAGTGAATAGATGCCATGTGCATCCTTCTGAGTCTGGGTTAGCTCACTCAGGATGAGCTTCTCTAGATCCGTCCATTTGGTTGCAAATTGCATGATTTCATTGTTTCTTATAGCTGAGTAATATTCCATTGTATAGATGAACCACAGTTTTTTAATCCATTCTTCAGTTGAGGGACATCTGGGTTTTTTCCAGTTTCTAGCTATTACAAATAAGGCTGCTAAAAACATAGATGAGGAGACTTCCCTATGACTCTAAGGGGAGTCCTTTGGGTGTATACCCAGAAGTGGTATGGCTGCGTCCTGAGGCAAAGTTATTCCAAGATTTCTAAGATATCACCAGACAGACCTCCATAGTGGTTGCACAAGCCTGCACCCCCACCAGCAATGGAGTAGGGTTCCCCTTTCTCCACACCCTCGTCAGCATGTGCTGTCATTTGAGATCTTTATCTTAGCCATTCTGACAGGTGTGAGATGGAATCTCAGGGTCGTCTTGAGTTGCATTTCTCTGATGATTAAGGATGTTGAGCATTTCTTCAGGTGTCTCTCAGCCCTTAGGGATCCCTCCTTTGTGAATTCTCTATTTAGCTCTGTCTCCCATTTTTTTGATTGGATTATTTGGTTTCTTGGCATTTAGTTTATTGAGTTCTTTGTAGATTTTAGATAATAGCCCTCTATCAGATGTGGGGTTGGTGAAGATTTTCTCCCAGTCTGTTGGTTGCCGTTTTGTTCGAATGACAGCGTCTTTTGCCTTACAGAAGATTTTCAGTTTCATGAGGTCCCATTTATTGATTGTTGATCTCAGGTCCTGAGCTATTGGTGTTCTGTTCAGGAAGTGGTCAACTGTGCCAATGAGTTCAAGGGTTTCTCCTACTTTTTTTTCTAGCATCATTAGTGTGGCCGGCCTTATGTTAAGGTCTTTGATCCACTTGGAATTAAGTTTTGTACAAGGTGATAGGTATGGGTCTAATTTCATTCTTTTACAAGTGGACATCCAGTTGGACCAGCACCATTTGTTGAAGATGCTGTCCTTCTTCCATTGTGCGGTTTTAGCTTCTTTGTCAAAGATTAGTTGGCCATAGGTGTGTGGGTCCATGTTTGGGTCTTCAATTCGATTCCATTGATCCACTGGTCTGTTTCTATACCTGTAACATGCTGTTTTTATTACTATTGCTCTGTAGTACAGCTTGCAATCTGGGATGGTGATACCTCCAGATGCTTTTTTATTGTACAGGATTGATTTAGCTATTCTGGGCTTTTTGTTGTTCCATATGAAATTGAGAATAGCTCTTTCCAGGACTATAAAGATCTGTGTTGGTATTTTGATAGGAATTGCATTGAATCTATATATTGTTGTTGGTAGGATAGCCATTTGTATTATGTTGATCCTACCTATCCATGAGCATGGGAGATCTTTTCATCTTCTAAATGCCTCTTCCATTTCTTTCTTCAGGGGCTTGGAGTTCGTGTTGCATAGGTCCTTTACTTGCTTGATTAGAGTTACCCCCAGGTATTTTATATTGTTTGTGGCTATTGTGAAGGGGGTTGTTTCCCTTATTTCTTTCTTGGTATATTTGTTTGTTGTATAAGGAAGGGCTTCTGATTTTTTTAGTTAATTTTGTATCCAGCCACCTTGCTGAAGTTGTTTATCAGAGAGTTCTTTCGTGGAGTTTTTGGGGTCGTTTATGTATACTAACATATCATCTGCGAATAGGGATAATTTGACTTCTTAATTTCCAATTTTTATCCCTTTGATCTCCTTTAGTTGTCTTATTGCTCTAGCAAGGACTTCAAGTACTATATTGAAGAGATATGGTGAAAGTGGACATCCTTGTCTTGTCCCTGAGTTTAGAGGAAATGCTTCAATTTTCTCTCCACTTAATTTGATGTTGGATACTGGCTTGCTCTATATTGCCTTTATTATTTCTAGGTATGGTCTTTGAATGCACGTTCTCTCCAGAACTTTTATCATGAAGGGGTGTTGGATTTTGTCAAATGCTCTTTCTGCATCTAGCGAGATTATCATGTGTTTTTTTCTTTCATCTTGTTTATATGGTGAATTACATTGATAGACTTTCGTATATTAAACCATCCCTGCATTCCTGGGATGAAGCCTACTTGATCATGATGTATGATACTTTTGATGTGTTCTTGAATTCGGTTTGCTAGTATTTTATTAAGTATTTTTGCATCTATGTTCATGAGTGAGATTGGTCTGAAGTTCTCTTTCTTTGTTCGGTCTTTGTGTCATCTAGGAATCAGAATGACAGTGGCCTCATACAATGCGTTTGGCAGTGTTCTATCTGTTTTAATGTGGTGGAAGAGTTTGAAGAGTAATGGTGTTTTTTCCTCTTTGAAGGTCCGGTAGAATTCCGTGCTAAAGCCATCTGGCCCTGGGCTTTTTTTGGTTGGGAGATTATTAATGAATGTTTCTATTTCCTTAGGGGTTATTGGGATGTTTAAGGTGTTAATCTGATTTTGATTTAGTTTTGGTAGGTGGAATTTATCGAGGAAATTGTCCATTTTGCTTAGGTTTTCAAATTTGGTGCAATATAGATTTTTAAAGTAGAACCCGAATATTTTCTGGATCTCCTCAATGTCTGTTGTTATTTCTCCCTTTTCATTTCTGATTTTGTTGATTTGCATTCTTTCCCTTTGCCTTTTAGTTAACTTTTCTAGGGGTCTGTCTATTTTGTTGATTTTCTCGAAGAACCAACTCTTGGTTTCATTGATTCTTTGTATAGTCCTTTTTGATTCTAAGTTGTTGATTTCAGCCCTACGTTTAATGATTTCCTGCCTTCTGCTCCTCTTGGGAGTGTTTGCTTCTTTTTCTAATTCACCCAGCTTAGCTGTTAATTCACTAATATGAGCTGTCACAATTTTCTTTTTGAAAGCACTTAGTGCTATGAACTTTCCTCGTAGCACAGCTTTCATTGTATTCCGTAGTTTTGGGTATGTTGTGTCTTCATTGTCGTTGGATTTTAAGAAGTCTTTGATTTCCTTCTTTGTTTCTTCTCTGACCTAGTGGTCATCCAGTAAGGAGCTGTTCAATTTCCATGTGTGTATAGGCTTTCTGTTGATTCTTTTGCTGTTGAAGACCATCTTTATTCTGTGGTGTTCTGATAAGATACAAGGTGTTATTTCAATTCTCTTGTATCTATTGAGACTATCTTTGTGTCCAACTATGTGGTCGATTTTGGAGAAGGTTCCGTGGGGTGCTGAGAAAAAGGTGTATTCCTTTGTGTTTGGGTGAAACGTTCTGTAGATATTTGTTAGGTCCATTTGTTTCATGATCTCTGTTAGACTCAATATTTCTCTGTTTGTCTTCTGTCTTGATGATCTGTCCATTGTTGTGAGTGGGGTGTTGAAGTCTCCCACTACTAATGTGTTGTGATCTACATGCGATTTAAGTTTTAGAAGCATTTCTTTTACAGAAGTAGGTGCCTTTGTATTTGGGGCATAGATGTTCAGTTTTGAGATTTCCTCTTGATGAATATTCCCTTTAATGAGTATATAATGCCCTTCTTTGTCTTTTTTCATTAACTTCAATTGGAAGTGTGTTTTGTTTGATATTAGGATGGCTACTCCAGCTTGCTTCCTGGGTCCATTTGCTTGGAAAACCTTTCCCCAGCCCTTTACTCTGAGGTAGTGACTATTTCTGGTAGTGAGATGTGTTTCTTGTATGCAGCAAAGGGACGGGTCTTGCTTGCGGAATCACTCTGTAAATCTGTGTCTTTTTATTGGGGAGTTGAGACCATTGATGTAGATGGATATTATTGACCTGGGGTTGTTGTTTCCCATTAGTTTGGTATAGGTGATGGTCCTGTGTCTCTTTTGGTTTAGTTGCTGAGGGGTTTTCTATTCCCTTTGTTTTCTTGGGTGAAGTTTTCTTCTCTGGGTTGGAATTTTCCTTGTAGGATTTTCTGTAGGGCTGGGTTTGTGGGTAGATATTGTTTAAATTTGATTTTGTCATGGAATATCTTGTTTTCTCCATCTATGTTGATAGAGAGTTTTGCTGGGTATAGTAGTCTGGCTGGGCACCTATGATCTCTCAGGACTTGTAGGATATCTGTCCAGGCCCTTCTAGCTTTTAAAGTTTCTGAGGAGAAGTCAGGTGTGGTTCTGATGGGTCTGCCATTGTATGTGACTTGGCCTTTTTCTCTTACAGCTTTTAATATCCTTTCTTTTGTCCTCTCCATTTGGAGTTTCTACTATTATGTGGCGAGAGGAGTTTCTTTTCTTATCTAATCTGTTTGGTGTTCTGTAAGCCTCTTGGATATTTACTGGCATCTCTTTCTTTAGGTTTGGGAAGTTTTCTTCTATGATTTTGTTGAAGATATTTCCTGGACCATGGAGTCGGGAGTCTTCTCTTTCCTCTATGCCTATAATTCTTAGGTTCTGTCTTTTCATTGAGTCCTTGTTTTCTTGGATGTTGTGGGTGAGAGATATTTTAGCTTTCTTATTTTCTTTGGATGTTGTACTGATTTCTTCCACTGAATCTTCCATGCCTGAGATCCTGTCTTCCATCTTTGCATCGTATTTTTGATACTCACATCCATAGTTCCTGTTCTCTTCCCTTGATTCTCCACTTCCTCTTTTAACTCTGTGTTTTCTTTATTGTTTCTATTTCTGTTTTCATGTCTTGTATGGTATTGTTCGTTTTGTACATTTCCTTCTCCAGCTTGCTTGTTTTTGTCTGAAAATCTTTCATTGCTTTGTCCTTTTCCTGTTCAAGCTCTGTCACCTTGGCTTGGAGTTCTTTAATGGTGTTGTTTGTTGTTTTGACTTGTAAAATTGTGGCTTCTTTGAATTCCTCATAGATTTAAGTTCTTCTTGAAGGGAGTCTATCACTTTCTATAATGCAGAATTGTCATCGTTTTCATGTGTTTTTGTTGGTGTGAGGTCATCCGAATTGGATGAGCTAGGATAATTCTGCTTTGTTGGAGTCATATTTCCTTGATTTCTATTTTTTCTTGGATCTTTGGCCATATCTATGTGTTTAGCTGTCTGTTCTTGTCCTTTTCTTTGCTTGGATCCACAGCGGATACTTTGGTGAAGGGTTCGAATTGCTTGGCTATCTGTCTTTGCTTACATGGGGATCTCAGGGTCACTGTGGTTTCAATAGCCTGAAGCACTGTGTGCTGGTGCAGCCTATTCCCAGTTAGTGAGTAATTGTCCAGGATTGTTTCACTGCTCCCAATTCAGACTTCTCTATGTGGCACACTGAGTGATCATCCTGTAATGGTTCTAATGGTATGGACCTGTTTGCACAGGCACAGATTCTGTGGGCTTTGTTTGTCGTCATGGAGGCTGACAGGGCCTGGCTCCCCACCTAATATGTCTAGGTTTTCCAGAATACAGCTATTTTCCCCTGGCTTCTGGTTTCCCACTAGGCTTCTCCACCACAGGCTTCGCCCCTCAGCCCTGCCCGCCTCTGCCGGCTTCCCTCCCTGTCTGCTCAGCCACTGGTGCGCGGAGCCCCGGCCCCTCCCGCCACCTGTGCTTGCCTCCCTCCCCAGCCGCTCTGCCATGCGTGCTCATAGCCCCGGCCCCTCCTGCCGCCTGTGCCTGCCTCCATCCCCAGTCGCTCTGCTGTGGGTGCGCGGGGCTTCGGCCCCTCCCAGCACCTGAATATTTATTCTTTTAATGAGATGATGTATTTCTTTTTCTTCCCAGAATTCCTGTCACTGATGCAGTTCCTATAAATTACCATGAGTTTCTTTTGTCTTCTTGCTTTTCTGAGTTTGGAAAGGTATAACTTTTCTTCTTTTTTTCATATGTTAGCTCAAGTATAAGTATGAACTGGCTGATGCTTTGGGCCTGTTAATGCTTTCTCTTAAGCTGTCTGTCGTGTGGATGCTTGTCCACCAAGTACCTGACATCCTTGCCAGCTTAACTTAAATGGACTGACTTTGTCTCTTTCTATCTCTGTTTTTTGGGAGCTTGCTGAAGTTTGCAGGTTGCCTGCCCATGGAGTTTTATTTAAACTCCATTGAAACTGTCCTTGAGCTTATGATTGAGTTTGTCCTGAAATTCTTTTATTAATAAGAACCCCAATAAGAGAGCTTGATTTATTTGGTATCATACAGCAAGTCTGCTAGGACTCCCCTCACATTTCTAGTAATTACTATAAAAACTGCCCAAGATAATTAACTCACAGAGACAAAAGGTTTGTATTCTTACAAACCTTCTCCATCTACTTTCCAAAATGTTTAACTTTGTTTTTTAGAACTGAATAGTTTAGAATTTGTACTATCAAGCAAGATCACACAACCTCAGAAGAAAAATAAAGTTTTCTTTTATATGCAGAATCTAGCTAATCATATCTGCACACATGTAACTAAATGCACATGTGGGTACATTATAACATGAAGAAAAAAGAAAAAAGAAAACAAAAGGCTAAATGTAAGGGAGTGAAGAAGGACTGAAGTCAGACAATGAACTTGAGTTCTGCAAGAGGATATGAAGATAATTGGTTTTCTAGTTCTATTTCTGTCATGGATTTTTGTTGTTGTTGTTTGTAGAGAGCTGCGATGTGCCACGCCCTAAAAATGGCGCCGGTTTCCTCCTTCCACCAGCCCGATGGTGAGTGCTCTCTGTGGTAAACAAGTCCATATTTGGCTAAGACTGCTGATCTGGCTTGCTTCCGCATACGTGGGCCTCTAAGATAGCACCAAGTGGCTTTATTTGATTGGCTGTTCATATAGTATTTAGCCTGTGGGTTGGGTCTGCCCAGGCATTCCGAAGACTGTTTTCAAGGAACCTGAATAAACTGCTGGAGAAGAGCTTTTGCGAGTTGCGTCGTCCTTGCTGGTAGAGAGGGACGCGACAAGTGGTGGCCCGTACGGGGAACCAGAAAAGACTCAGAACTCCTGCAGTCAGGGGCAGTGCACTGGTAAGTTCCCGGGATAAATTGGGACAATAAAGTTTCGTGGAAATTGCGAACAAAAGGTAAAGTTTCGCGGAAATTGCAAACAAAAGGTAAAGTTTGGCGGGAAGTAGCGAACAAAAGGTAACGTTTCGCGGAAATAGCGAACAAAAAGGGTAAAGTTTCGTGGGAAAACTGCGAACCGAAAGTAAATTTTTAAACATGGGATTGTCTCCATCACATCCAATTTTTCTGGCTCTTCAGGAACTACTTTTAGCTAGGAATTTGAAACTTAAGAAGTCAACCCTAGAGAGATTTTTGAATGAATGTGACTCCGTGGCTCCGTGGTTTGCGGTGTCCGGGAATCTTACGGTATCCTGCTG
Organism: Lophiomys imhausi; assembly: GCA_907164525.1. Taxonomy (NCBI): domain Eukaryota; kingdom Metazoa; phylum Chordata; class Mammalia; order Rodentia; family Muridae; genus Lophiomys; species Lophiomys imhausi. The sequence continues at coordinate 378,963 of CAJQZJ010034040.1, forward strand.
GGACAAATTAGGCAGAGACTTGGATTTTGCTTGGGAGCAAGGTACTCTGAAGCATGGAGTAAGACTGATTTGGAAGATGGTGAGGAGTTGTTTAGAAGATCAGAGATGCTGTAACGCAATCAAGGAGGGAGAATCAGCCTTGGAACTGCTGCAAGGGGAAAGATTTGAGCAGGCAGACAGTGATAAGGGAAGCAAAAAAGGCGAAAGATCTGAGCAGGCAGACAGTGAAAGGGAAGCAAAAAGAAGGTCCCTCTCTATCCCGATCTTAGAGATTTTAGAGATTTTGAGGACTCAGAGGGCACGGATTCTGAAGGGGAGCTACACGCTCTAATAGAACAGTTGGAGAGGACTGCTATTAGAAAGAGGGAAAAGAAAAAGGTAAAAGAGAAAGATACATTGGCGGCAGTCAGTGTAAGTGAAGCCGTTGCCGCGGCGCCTTCAACTCCCCCTCCATACCCAGAAGCCGTTCAGATAGATCAGCCTGTTCAGTCCCTGAAAGTAGGGAGATCTTTCTGCCCGGGGATGTGGACACAAGTAAGAACAGAATTACAGTTTGCTTATCCGATATACCAAGACCCACAAGGGAATAGGTACGAGGAACCACTTGATTTTAAAGTAGTTAAATCCCTTGCAGAGTCAGTTCGTACTAATGGCATTACCGCTTCTTTTACATTGGCTCAAGTGGAAGCATTAAGCAGACATTGTATGACTCCAAGTGATTGGAGTGGCCTGGCCCACGCCTGCTTAAGTCCAGGGCAATACTTAGACTGGAAAGCTTTCTTGATTGAGTTAGCCACTGAGCAAGCAGCCATTAATCAGAGAAATGGAAATCCAGCCTGGGATAGAGATATGCTGCTTGGGCAGGGGAGATTTGCCAACCAGCAGACAGGATATCCCAATCAGGTTTATGAACAAATAAACCAGACAGCTATCAAGGCTTGGAAATCCCTTCCTAACAAAGGGGAGGTGAGTGGGAACTTAACTAAGATTCTACAGGGCCCCATGGAGCCCTTTTCAGACTTTGTGGCATGATTGGTGGAAGCGGCAGGGAAGATTTTTGGTGACCCGGATGCTGCTATGCCACTAATAAAACAGTTGGTCTATGAGCCATATACCAAAGAGTGTAGAGCCGCTATCACCCCTTACAAGAGTAAAGGGCTAGAAGCCTGGATGAAAGTGTGTAGAGAACTTGGAGGGCCGTTAACTAATGCTGGTCTTGCTGCCGCAGTAGTACAGTTGACCAGAAAAGGTGGAGGAAGTCCAGGAGTTTGTTTTAAATGTGGCAAGATGGGACACTTTAAAAGACAATGCCCTGAGGGAAGGAGTACAGATAGTACAGGAAGTGCACAACGCCCCAGGCAGCTGAGGTTATGCCCAAAATGTAAAAAAGGGAACCATTGGGCTAATGAGTGCCGTTCAGTGACGGACATCCATGGCCAGCCTTTGACTCAAGGTTATGGTGGCGCTCGTCCAAAAAACGGACAGCGGGGCCCATGACCCCAGTTCCCACAAATATATGGGGCAGTAGAGAATCAGGACAAAGAACAGAATCAAGAGAGATGGCCAACCCTCCGCCATCCGAGAGACAGCGGAGAGCCACTGCAGGCTCAGCAGGATTGGACCTCTGCTCCACCACCAGACTCGTATTAACGCCCCAAATGGGGGTCCAGTTAATTGAAACAGATTTTAAAGGACCCCTTGAACCTGGTACAGTTGGTTTGCTGTTAGGGAGGTCATCATCAGCCTTGAGAGGACTTATTGTCCATCCTGGAGTTATAGATCCAGATTATACAGGAGTGGTTAAGGTCATGGTAGCCTCCCCCCGTGGTATAACAGCTATCTCTCCTGGAGATAGAATTGCTCAGTTGATCATGTTGCCGAGCTTACATGATCGCTATGTGGCAAGGGATCGAGAGAGAGGAAAAGATGGTTTTGGGTCCACAGGCACGGATCTGACTTTTCTCTCCTTGGATTTGGACCAACACCCAGTCTTGGAGTTAAAAGTTGATGGTAAAAAGATCCTGGGCCTTTTGGATACTGGGGCTGATAGGAGTATCATAGCAAAGAAAGACTGGCCTTCAGGTTGGCCTGTACAAGCCTCTTCTCAAACACTTCAAGGCCTGGGTTATGCTAAGACTCCAGATATGAGTGCAAGATTATTAAAGTGGCAGGACCAAGAAAACCACAGGAGAAATGCAACCATATGTACTTGAGCTCCCTGTCTCCCTTTGGGGAAGAGACCTTTTAAAGGATATGGGATTTAAATTGAGTAATGACTATTCTGATTCAGCCCAACGTATGATGCAAGATATGGGATATGCTCCAGGCTTTGGAATAGGAAAATATTTGCAGGGGCGGAAGAGTCCCATATCTATGAAGCAAAAACAAAAGAGACAGGGCCTGGGTTTTTCCTAGGGGCCACTGAGGAGGGCATTCCCATAACTTGGAAGACGGAGGACCCAGTATGGTTTCCTCAGTGGCCACTTTCCTCTGTAAAATTGAATGCGGCCAAAGAGTTGGTGGATGAACAGATGTCTTTAAAGTATATAAAACCATCTGTATCTCCCTGGAATACACCTATCTTTGTCATTAAAAAGAAATCTGGAAAATGGAAATTGTTGCATGACCTGTGTGCCATAAATCAACAAATGCAGATCATGGGCCCAGTGCAATGCGGCTTGCCGCTTTTATCATCTTTGCCAGCCTCATGGCCCATAATAGTTATAGATATAAGGGATTGTTTTTTCTCCATCCCTTTGTGTGCCAAAGATAGTGAGATATTTGCATTTACTGTTCCATCCTGTAACCATGAGGAACCTGATCAGCGGTTTGAATGGGGAGTATTACCTCAAGGCATGGCAAACAGCCCCACTATGTGCCAACTGTATGTGGGGGAAGCCATTGCTCCCTTGAGAAAGAATTTTCCAGATTTGAGATTTGTTCATTATATGGATGATATCTTACTGGCAGCTAAGAGTGAACAAATGTTAGATCAGGCCTATGAAGAATTAGTTCAATTATTAAAAAAGAAAAGGTTGTTTATAGCTCCTGATAAGGTTCAAAAGGAAAATGTGATTAATTATTTAGAAGCAAAGGTTGGACCTGAAAAGATAATACCTCAAAAGATTGAGATAAGAAAAGATAATTTAAAGACTCTAAATGATTTTCAAAGGTTGTTAGGAGATATCAATTGGGTAAGAGGCTATTTAAAGCTACCAAATTATGAAATAAGACCCCATATGATATTTTGAAAGGTGATTCAGCACTTAATTCTCCTAGGCAATTAACAGGAGAAGCAAGAAAAGCTTTATGCAAAGGGGAAGAAAGGTTACAGAGTGCCTTCCTAAAGAGATGGCAGGAAGGACAGCCCATTGCATTGTGCATATTTGCCACCTATGGTCAACCTATAGGATTGTTATGGCAGGACGGACCATTATTATGGACCTATTAAAAGATTTCTCCAAAAAAATCCATAGAACATTATCCCACTGCAGTTGCTGCTCTAGCCTTGAATGGTATCCAACAATGTTTGCAGTCTTTTGGAGTTGCTCCTGCCAGTATAATAGTGCCCTATTCCAGTCATCAAATTAAGATTTTGTGTGGTACTGTAGATGATTGGGCAATATTGCAATGTAGTTTTGAAGGAGTGATTGATAACCATTATCCTAAGCATCCATTGCTATCATTTTTTAAGCAGCACCCAGTGATATTCCCTAAGGTTACTTCAGTAGTACCACTTCAATGGTCACCAAATGTGTTTACTGATGGCTCAAAGACAGGCTGCGGAGCCTATTTGATAGAAAGACAAGAGCCCGTGTTATATCAATTTCAACCGGGCTCCCCCCCAAATAGTAGAGTTGAAAATAGTAATTGAGGTGTTTAAAAGATGTCAATTTGCATTCAATTTGATCTCAGATTCAGTCTATGTGGTCAACGCAGTGAAAGTATTAGAATTAGCAGATCCTATTAAAAATAGTAGTACTGTATGTGCCTTATTACAAGAGTTACAAGTTTTAATCTGACAAAGAAAAAGGTGTTTTTATATTCAACATATCAGAGCACATACAGGATTACCTGGACCATTAAGTGAGGGTAATGATAAAGTTGATCAATGGACTAGGATGGAATGCATTTTTTGGAGCTCATTCCTGGACCAAGCCAGACAGTTTCACCAATTATTTCATGTAAATGCCCGAACTCTACAGCAGAAATTCCATTTATCTAGAGCAGATGCTAGACAGGTGGTTTTGGACTGTCCTCAGTGTGTGATTCATCATCATCCTCCCAGTGTGGGAGTGAACCCTAGAGGGTTGATGCCACTCAAAATCTGGCAAATGGACGTTACCCACATTTCAGAGTTTGGAACCTTAAAATATACTCATGTATCTGTGGATACCTGCTCAGGTATCATACATGCTACACCTATGAGTGGAGAAAAGGCTCACAATGTCCTAGGGCATTGCTTAGAAGCCTGGGCTGCATGGGGAAAACCACAGCAGTTGAAAACGGACAATGGACCAGCCTACACGGCTCAGTCCTTTGTCTCCTTCTGCAACCAGATGGAGGTACAGCTTAATCACGGATTACCATATAATCCTCAAGGACAAGGAATTGTGGGGCGTGCTCATCGCACCTTGAAAGAATGTTTGCAAAAACAGAAAGGGGGAATAGGCCAAGGCCGTACCCCCAAGGAGAGAATGTCTTTAGCCTTATTTACTTTAAATTTTTTCAATTTGGATGCTCAAGGCCGCTCAGCAGCGGACAGACATCAGGATTCCCATGGTCCACCTCAAAGCATGGTGAAGTGGAAGGATATTTTGACAGGCTCTTGGCGAGGGCCTGACCCTGTGCTAATATGGGCGAGAGGGTCTGTTTGTGTTTTTCCTCAGGATCAACAAGATCCAGTGTGGGTGCCTGAACGCCTTGTGAGGAAGATTCGTCATAAAGACCTTCCTAAGGATCCGGTAATAGTAGCAGTGAGTATGTCAGGAATGACCGAGCTGAGATGGGGGATCCTGTCGATATTCCCAAAGCCGATGCTGGTCAGACATGATGCAACTGTGTTTCCATGCTTATTTAGCAGTAATAGAAGCTTAGGTTTACCCTACCTTCCCTTTGATGATCAGAAAAGCCCTATAGAGGGTAATAGAAATGTCAGCTTGAAGGGTAGTCTGTGCTTTTTAATGAGCTTCAATAGGTGAGATGATACAGAATGCATTAAATTGTCTCAGCAGTCAGCAGATTTTTTACCACAACTGAGGTTTGGGGGTAGGGGTGGTGGTTTGTTTTCGGGCAATGGTTCTCGCCTTGAAGGATGGTGGCCCACACGAATCTCTGACAGGGACCCCCCCAGACAGCCACGCTGGGCACCTTTTTGTAGAGGATCCACAGGAGAGGAAGGACCTTTTCCCTGGACTGGATGTCAGGGGCGCAGAGCAGTTTGGGTTCAACAAGATTATTTTTCCTTTAGCCCCATGATTAGTAATATAGTGAATAAGTCTTGTAAAGAAATGCTTGATATATCTACTAGGGATCCTCAGCAGACTGCCACCAATCCTTTTGATTTGTGGCTTTTGTGTGGGGTAAATGGAAGTTGCATGGACTTGGGACCTGTCATTATGCTTGGGGGAGGAATTTATCAAAGAGGTAATTTTTCCCTAGGGTCCGCTACCAAATTGGATTTTTCTAGCGGTAGTGGCTCTGGTACTTGGAATTCTTCGTTTCATTCTTACTGCAATAAGACCTTTTCAGCCTCGCCAGTATGTCTCTGGCCTCCTTTTCTGTGGATTGTAAGTAATGGGAGTGCATCCTTGGGTGAAGAAAAGTTAGTATGCACTCCGGGCACATGCTTTTATGCCCTGTGCTGGAATGCCACAGCCTTTCCTGTGGCTGTGGTGACGAGAATGCCTCGATATGTACCAGTTCCTGTAGAGGCCCCGAATACCATGATGCTATTCAGGCTTAAAAGAGATTTTGGCATCACTGCAGCTATTGTTACTGCCATCACTATTGCTGCTGTGGGAGCTACTGCCTCAGCTATTGCCTTGTCTAGTTCTATACAGACTGCCAATGCCCTGAATAACATCTCAGCCACTGTAGCACAAGCATTGGATACTCAGACCTCTATGAATTCTCATCTCAAAGGAGGCCTTATGATAGTTAATCAACACATAGATTTAATACAAGAACAGATAGATTCTCTTTGGCAACTAGCACAATTGGGGTGTGAGTTGAAAATGCAAGGTTTGTGTGTTACTTTGGTGCAGTATTGTAATTTTACAAAGGCTGCTAATCTGTCTAGACAATTGTCAGAATTCCTCTTACAGGATTGGTCGGCTGAATTTGAAAATTTGATGAGAGAGCTGAGAGCAACAATCGTCCACATCAACTCCACTCGGGTGGATCTGAGCCTGGCTACTGGTTTGACTTCCTGGATACAGACAGCTATGGATCATCTTAACGAGTGGGCAGGCGTAGGCTCTTTGGTGATACTGATGATACTAGCCTCTCTGGTTTGCTTATGGTGCATCTACAAGATGAGAGCCACACAGAAGCATAATGCAGCCATGATTATACAGGCCCTTGTCGCCATCGAGGCTGGCCAGTCCCCTCAGGCATGGCTCGCTGCCATGAAGCCTTAAATCTTTACTGAGCATAGTCCCTGCCCACTGAGGTATTCGTTCCACGGGTATTAGGGTCTGGCAAGTCAATGACGGAGTAGACGGGTAAGTCTCGGCCACCTAAGACAGGGCAGCCCCGAGTGGGGAGGCTGACCCAGAGACGGGTAAGAGTTTGAGCACCGCCCTCCTACAGGCTCAGGCCCACCGTGAGATCCCCAGATATGGGGATTACGAAGCCTTTCCAGGGACTTCTACCAACTTTAGAAAAAATAAAAAAGGAGGAACTGTAGAGAGCTGCGACGTGCCATGCCCTAAAAATGGCGCCGGTTTCCGCCTTCCACCAGCCCAATGGTGAGCGCTCTCTGTGGTAAACAAGTCCATATTTGGCTAAGACTGCTGATCTGGCTTGCTTCCGCATATGTGGGCCTCTAAGATAGCACCACGTGGCTTTACTTGATTGGCTGTTCATATAGTATTTAGCCTGTGGGTTGGGTCTGCCCGGGCATTTGGAAGACTGTTTTCAAGGGACCTGGGGTCTGCCTGGGCATTTGGAAGACTGTTTTCAAGGGACCTGAATAAACTCCTGAGAAGAGCTTTTGCAAGTTGCGTCGTCCTTGCTGGTCGAGAGGGACACGACAGTTGTTGTTTTGGTTTTGTTGATGGATAAGTGAATAAAATCTATTTGATACCAAAAGTACAAAATTTAATGTGAAACTCCACAGCTTCTGTTTCAAATGCTTGTTCTAACAACACGGACATTCGGTGAATTGTATTTATTGTGAGTGGTTAATTTTGGTTCATGCTGCTTTTATTTATTTGAAAAATTTTAAGTTTATTAATGAAAAAGAGAATGCCTGTTTTGGCTCAAAGTTTTAAAGGTCCTCACATGTGACTGTTCGGTCATGTTGTTTTAGGTTTTTGGTGAAATAACACCTCATTAGGAAAGTGGATGGGAAAGGAAACTGCTCACCTCACAGTCAGGATACCAAATAGAAAGAAATGTTCAGGTCCCACTGGCCATTTTGGTGTGATCACAGTGAGGTAATGACCTCTCACAAGGCCCCACCTCTTAACATCCAGCAACATATTAATAGTTCCAAGTTGAGAACTGTACTTGTTTCATTTCTCTTGTTGTGAGAACTATTTTGACCAAAACCAAAAAAAAACATATGAAACCAAAGAAGCAAACAAACAGCATAAGCAATGAAAGGGTTTATTTGCATTTGCTGGTTACAGTAATTTTCTGGAAGTCTAGGCAGGAACTGAAGTAGACAGTCATAGGACACCTACAGTTAAAATCAAAGGGAGATTATATACATCCTTGTTTGTTTTAAGCTAGCTTTTTATACTATTATAAAGTCTAGAGCTTCTGCCTAAGAAATGATTCTGCGCACAGTAGGGCAGTTTAAGGAACACTGAAGACAATTCCCCACAGATATGCTTATGGGACAGCCTGACCTAGATAAGTCCTCATTAAGACTCTCTTTCTAGGTGATTTTAGGTTTTCTTGATAGTTAAAACCAACCAGCACAGTCTGTACTAAAATATACAGGCCATTGCATGAATTTCAGATCTAAACTACATCAAGTGCACAGAACAGTTCTTGGAACACGGCACACACCCTCCTCTCTCTAGCATTGGATTCTGCAATCATGGATAAAATATTTTCAGGAAAAAAAACCACTGCACTGAACACGTGCATACTATTTTTCTTGTCATTATTCTCTTAAACTAAAACAACTCTTCAGGGAACATTTGAGTTGTGTTAGCTATTATAGGTAGCCTAGAGACGATTTGATGAATATTGAAGGATGCATTGTTTATAAATATTGTTTCATTTTTATGTGAGGCTTGTGCACCTGAAGGGCTGATATAAGCAAGAAATTCTGGAACCTATTCCTTACAGACATCAAGGGACTTACTTTTGTTTTACAGGTCTTCTGATTTTACTTAGAATTCAAAGAGTTGGGGTAAACTGAGGTAGAACTTGACTGTCAACATCTATTTTACCATATGAAGGAAGTCTGTCTTCAGCACAAGTGGAGAAAACTGACATGCAGAGAACAACAGTGTTAAGGAAGTAATTCATCCTTTTGTTTGGGCATTTTGTTTTTGATTCATTAGAGTCCTGTCATTTCCTGTGGAAGGAGGCCAGAATGAGTCAATGTTTGGAAGAGGTATTGCAGAAAGTTGAGGCTGAATAGAATTTGTTGGGGTGGGGGGCTGCTAATTGAGTTTTACTTTCATCCTTTAAGCCTTGTGATGAAAAAAAAATGCTAGGTGGAGAGTAAGACATTCTGTCTTTTTTTTTTTTTTTTTTTTTTAAACCTGTAGCTACGTCCTTGCATATTTCAGATTGTACCAGTAGTCTTATTTGGTAGCTCATCTCTGTAATAAAAGGACCTCTACCCCTAGTGGCTCCATGAAGAGATTAAATGCACTGGTTCTGACTTTTTTTTTAAAGGCATCAGTGATGAAATTAGGTACATAGCAGGGGTATCCAATCAAAAAGGGATTGCCCTTCACTAGCAGGCGTGTTTGCTATTCTCATGAGAAACATGGAACATTTACATAGTGTTATGTCACTGGGCTGCCTGCTTTGAAATAATTTGAGTGTGAGGGTGTGTGCTCAGGCTCTATTTTAACATTTCAATACACTTCCCACATACCTTCAGTTTCTCTTCTGAATTTCAATTCCAGATGGACCCTTCTAAATCAGGACATGAAGCATATCACTTCCTCTACTGAGAAGTTTCAGTGGCTTGTCTATTAACCTACAAGATCCTCAGTCTTTTTTTGAGATTACACTAGATTCCTGGTGCAATTGGTGAACAAGCCTTTTTGAACACCTTCAGTTTGCCAGGAATGTCTCTGTAATTGAAATATTATGGAAGTCGCACATATAATTAAAAACTTTTATTAACAATACTAAAATTTGAAAAGTAAGCTTATTTTAAATAATGTGCTTTGCTTATTCCATCATATAAAAGCACAAGATAGAAAAATATAATCAATGTTTAAATTTATCAATGAGATCTCTTTCATTCTTTGAAAATAAATATTAAGAATATAACATCTATTTTTATACTTACAGAATACCTAAATTTTCATTGATAATCCTTAATTTGTATATACAGATCATAAGACATGTGAATGGAATGAAAAATTTTAAAGATCCCTTGGCAGACAGAGTGGAACTAGGCCAGCTATGTTCCAGGAACTTAGCTGACCATAAAAGGCAGAACCAAGAATGAAGGTCAGTCAGGTCATGAGGCCCATGAGGCTGTAGGAACTAGCTGACCACCACAAAGCAGATGGTAAAGTAAGATTAAATTCATTCCTGAGAGAAACAAGTATAGGGTGTTTCCAACATGACTAACTAAATAATAGGCTGGTACTTTCTACTTGTATTTCTCCTCACCCCCTTGGTTTGTGTTTTTTTTTTTTTCTTTAAATATCCTACTCTCCCCCAAATTGGGGTCGAAACTCCTCTACCCCTGTGTGGGATACGAGTTTCAGCCTCAGTGCGCTGATCCCGAAATAAATCTTTTGCAGATTGCATCAAGATGGTCTCTTGCGAGTTTTTGGGTGGCCGTGATATCCCGGGTCTCAGGTGAGGGACTTCCCTCTCCCCGGTCTTTCACATGCACTTGGAAATAGATCTGCCCATGCAGGTTGGAAACATACTTCAAGATTTTCAGTAACTGAACAGAGCTTGAGTCTTTATATTTAAGTTTTGATTACTTAAGTGAAATAAAATTTAGAATCAAGTTCCATAGTCTTTGGGGCACATTTTAGGTGCCACACCTGCTTCATGGCAGCTGTGCTGAACAGCACGACTATAGAAGCAGGCCCTCTACTCATGGAGATAACATTTTCACGTACTTTGATCTCTGAGTCCTGCTTTTTTCTTCTCTGGTGCCTGTCCTTACTCCTGATGTTTGCTGAACTCTTCTGTATAAGCTTGTTTTGTCTTCTAAAAGGTACACACCCCTCACTTATTGATTTCTGCTTTCCTAGTAAGCCCGAAGTCAATCCACCAGACAGGACAATTTCCACCACCCAAGGTATTTTACATGGAAGTCACAAAAGCTCAGCTTTGCTGTTAGGTGCTACCTCAGACTGGCTGCATGCATGATATTAGACATTCTCCTTGACTTTCGAAGTTTCTTTTCTTCACCTGCAAGATGATGAGTTTTCTGTGTCAGTAAAATTTTGCTAGTGAGTTATAAAAAAACTTGAGGCTGTTGAAAAGAGATAATGTAAAATAAATAAATAATACGTGCTTAATTCAGGACTCAGCTTATTATTAATAGTGTTAATATATTTCTTATCTCCATTAAGGAAAAATTGGCAAATAATGGTAATGATGCTAATGATTATGATAATAAAAATGCATTATTATCATTTTAAAGACTTAATTGTGTGTGTGTGTGTGTGTGTGTGTGTGTGTGTGTGTGTGTGTGTATGAACACGTGGATAGCAGTGCCACAGAGGGTAGAAGAAGGTGTTGTATCCCCTGGATCTTGAGTTATGGGAAGTTTTGAACTGTCTGGCACAGGTACGAGAAATTAAACTTGGATCCTCGGCAAAAGCAGCAAGCACTCTTTATGGGTGATCCATCTCTCCATCCCACAAAATAAGTTCATGCCAGACATGGCTCCTATTGCTTTGTATGACATATTAATCCCCCATATAATTTGACTGAGGCATAAAGCGTAACTTCACATTTACAGATGATGGAACTAAAGTAGCAGGGATTCGATGGCTTGTCTAATGTCACATGGATGTGAAGAAGTGCTGTTGGTATTTAAATACAGTCAGTGATAGAATGCAACTTGAATATAATTATATTAGTGTTTTCTCACTTAGATTTTCAGGAGGTGCATAGGATTGAGTAAAAGACCTGGAACAGTGGTCTTACTTTGGATGCACATCCTGTTATTTATAGATGCTTCTTAGATGTAGATAATTTTAGATAATTAGTTGGAGAACTTTTGTGTATGTGAGTGTGTGTGTATGGTGCAATGGCCCTTGGGAAGGTGTGCCCATGCCAGATGATGATACTGGATGCCCTGCTCTACCACTGACCACCTTATTTCTCTTAGATAGGCCACTGAATCTGGCTGGCAGCCAGAAATTCCAATTGATCCTCCTGTTTCTACCTTCTATGGCACCTGGGCTTACAAGAGCATGTAACCACACCTATGTTTTTTCCATGAGTTTTTGAGATTTGATCTCAGGGCCCCAGGATTCTGCAGCAATCATTCTTAGTAGCTGAGCCATCTCCTCAGGCCCAAACGAATCTTCTTAATTCTTTTTCATTATTTGTAATTATGTGTATGTGTGTGGAGGTGGGTATATGCATGTGAATACAGGTGCCCATGCAAACCAGAGAACATAGACCCCTGTAACCGAACTTTTTAAATTATTAAGTATTTATTTATTGATAACTATTCACTTATAACAAATACCAACAATTTTTTAACTATTAACTCTATAAATTCCTACAACCCCTTTAACCTAACCACTAAATCTATTGATAATTATTACAATTATCTAACCTTTTAGAAGCATACAGTCTCTGGGGCAGGTCCACAGTAGTCAGGAACACAGCCTCTGTGGTAGACCCTTTAATGTACTTAGCAGCCTTTTTTCTGGAATATCTCAGATATAGATTTGTCAAGGTAAATTGGCTATTTCTGTCTCACCTTAAATAAGGCTTGAGGCTTTCTTCTCTCTGGAAGACCCCAGCCATCTGTAGGCCAACTTATTTCCTTCGTATCAGCAACTCTGCCGCTCTGCCTCAGTCCTTAAAGCCGGCCACAGTTTTGTTTAGGCCACTGTTCAGACAGGTTGAACCCCTCTAGGCAAAAGCTGAGCCACAGGGTTTAGTCCTTGGCCTTTTGTTGTCTTGCTGAGGCTTTCTCTGTTCACCAGCTTCTTTCTGCTTCAGAGAGATCTGGCCACCAGTTCACCAGCACTTTCTCCAGCAGGACTCTTGGAGCTCTCTAGCATGGGGGGCCTCTGGCTCCATCCTTAAATAGGATCTCTCCTTGTTCCACCTGTTTCAACTTAATTTGGGCTCCAGCCACTTAGCAGCCGAAAACAATGCCAGGCCAAATACTTTGTTTCTTAGTCCATTAAGTCTTTCCTGTTTTTCCTGGTTTCAACCTTGTTTTTCAGTCCATTAAGTCTCCTGTTTGTTTTCTGTTTTCACCTGACTTCATCCTTGTTTTCCCATAAACTGATAAGCTAACCGCTCACAGCCAAGTTGATCTTCATGCCCCTAATTAAGAGACTGTATCAGAAACTCCTAGATATTTTCTAAATCTAATTCAATCAATCTAACTCCCTACAATCCCCAACTTGAGTTACAAGGGATTGTGAGCTGCCTAATGTGGGGGCTAAAAACTGAACTTGGGTCTTCTGGAAGAGTAGTCCTTTTGTGCTCTTAACCACTGAGCCATCTCTCCTTCCTCCAGCATTCTTAATTGCAACTGAATCTGAAGTACCTAGCCCTTGAAAACTCTAGATCATGTTTGACTTTTGAAACACTTAGCTCTGAGATATCTAGCAAGTAGTTAATCTTTGTTGGGAATTCTTGATATGAGACAAATGGGGGAATATAAGGTTATTAAATGAATTAGTTTTAAAGACTAAATGACAATCTATATAAACATTCAGAATTAAGTATAAATCATGCAGGAACTTTCTAGTTACCATAAAAATACAAGTGCCCTAAGCAAAGACTGGCATAAAACAGGAAATACATTTAGTCACGTTTCTATTTTCTTTTTTAACGTATTTGTATCTTTGAAGGGTAGTAACACTAACCTTGTATACACTGTACTTCACAAATTGTCAGCTAAATGGATGGAAAGCCTCAACCACCCCTTTATGTTATTGGTATTTTATACATGCACATCAATATTATTTCCTGAAAGCGCAAAATAATTGCATGAGAACTAGAGATAGTAAAGCTAGTTCCTGAGACTGCTTTACATTTCCCTTGGGCTGATGGAGAGTTCAGTCATATTTGAAACAATTTGAATTTCACATTTATAAAACTTCCTGCTATTCAGTCAGAATGGTCCTCTCTGTCTAATTCTGATAATTTTAAATTAGAATATCTTTCAAATGAAACCACGGGCCAAGGCTGTCTGAAAATGAATTCATAAGACAAGCAAATATTGTCATAAGCAGCAATAAAAAGATATGAATAGTGCAAAATGCTACAGAAGAAATTCTCTAGCCATAATGAATATAATGCACATTGTGTTTCACTTTTAGTTCTTAAATACATCCTCCTCCTCTGAAGCCCTTTCATTATGATTCTGATTTTATTTAATCATTGTTATGATATGTTCAATCTCTGAGCAGAATCATTCTTATTTTAAAAACCCTGGATTTTTCCTATTGTTTGTAATCAGATCTTTGTTTTGCCTTCACCTTTACTAAATTAACATTATGTATATTGTGGTTGGTATCTTGTATTGTGTATTGACATGGTGAGTATTTTTCCCATTTGTTTATTTATCTATTTATTTATTTTATTATTCATTTTACATAGTGATCACAGACCCCTCCCTCTTCTCCTCCCAGTCCAACATTCCCACTCTCTGCCCCTATTACTCCCTCCCCTTCTCAGAGAAGGGACCCCCCACCAACCCACCCTAGTGCTTCATTTCACATTAGAACTAACTGTGTCCTCTTCCACTGTAGCCAGACAATGCAGCCCAGCTAGGGGAAAGTTACCTAACCAGGAAACTGTGTCCTTGTCAGATACAGCCCCTGTTCCAATTGCCATGGGGTCCACATAAAGACCAAGCTGCCCCTCAGCTCCTTGAGTGTAGGGGGCCTGGGTTCAGTCTGTGCACGAGTATTTTTTAAAAGTCAGAGATCACTATTTTGAGTATATTACAATTCTAATTACCATACAGTAGATGAGGAATATTCTTGTCCCTCCCGGTGCAAGGCTCAGTCTGGCCAGTCAGGCAATAGTGTACTTGAACACCTCTGAAAGGGAATGGTATATTCTATCCAAAGAAGCCAATAGGCATCTTCTGAAGTATGAAGAGAAAGAGATCAGTTTTCCTGGTGTAGATGAAGAAGGAATGTAAATACCTCAGCAGAGTTGGTAGAATTTCTGCCTACGGGGAGGCTAAGGGAGTTCTTTAAGCAGAGCCATAAAAAGGGAAGGGAACAATTACTAGATCATCAGTAAAGTGAGATCTCATAGTAGAGAAGGGAAAAGAAAAGTTAAAATCCAGTGAAGGAGAGTATTTTCAGATTGAAGTTTAGGATTTATTTCCACATAGTAAAATCACGTTTAAAGCTTCTAAATGCATTAACATTTCTTTATTTTTCCACTGTTTATTTTTTAGGATGTTTACATTCATATATGTATACCTGAGTACTGGTGTGTGTATAGATCAGAGGTCAGTGTTAATCACCTTTTTTGATTGCTTTCCACCTTAGTTTTTGAGACATGGTCTGACACTGGACCTGGAGCTCACTATTTGGACAAAGTCCTCCTGTATCTACCTCTTTTCCAATGCCTTGTTTACAGATGTGTGCTGCTAGGTCTGTCTTTTATGTACCTCCTTGGATCTGAACTCAGTTCCTTATTCTTGCATGGCAGATACTTTATCAACATAGCTATCTCCATGACCCCCAAAATGAATGCTTTTGAAGCATTAACTTTTTTAAATTTTGATTTATCACAATTCTCAAATTTGACCTTGCATGTCACTTTACTGTAGGTGCTCACAAATAGTTTTAAAAATGAGAATGATTTCAAACCTATGCAGCTTAATGTTAAATCATGGAATATGTCTTAATAGCAAAGAACTCAACATGGTAAAGAAAATAGTAATTTTTACCTCTGGCATTTTTCACTGTTTGGGTTGCCTAATGGTTTGAATCATTGAGATTCTATAAGCAAGTCTGCATATTTTAATGGTGATAGGTTATATTAGTTTCTTGCTCTGGGTAATAAATCTAGAAATGAGAATCAGAAGATACTTATCCATCCATGGTAAGTAAGAAGTCTGTGTATGGCATAGCTGGGACCTGTACTCAGGGCTGTATAAGACACAAGTCCGACATTAAGCACTCTACATTCTTATCTTGGGCTCCCAGTCCTCTTCAAAATATAATCAGACTGTTTGGTAAATGTAATTATTTGTGGCCACTAGGATGAAGTCCCCATTTTCTTGCTCACTGTCTGCTTCAGATCAGCATGATTTAGAAGTCACTTAGCTCCTCCTTTCATGGTAGAGTTCCTCAGATAGGAATTATATCAACAGCACCACACTTCCTTTGCTACCTGGGGGGAAAATCACTGCAATTTACAAACAAAGAGTTTTGTATTATTTTACGTATGTGTAAAGATATGTACATATATTTATAAATATATGATCATACTTTCCACCTCAACAATCTATGTATCAACAAAAGCACTGAAAGACTATATGGTATTCCATAATATGGTTAAACTATATTTGGTTTTATTCATTTTTGTTGTATATTTATCTCATTTCAAATTTTCTATATTACAAATGGACATTTTACATATACATTATGCATATCTATAGAATAAAGTTGTTTTTTTTTTTTAAATCTTGAGACAGAGTTTCTTGTAACCCAGGCTGGTATCAAATATTTTATGTAGCTGAGGATGAGTTTAAACTCTTCATCCTCCTGTTTCTACTTTCCAAGTACTGGGATTGAGTGTGCTACCATGACTGGCTGTAGGATAGATCTTCCTGCAGGTAGGCAGCAGGCAGCACTAGAATACTGTAACCATTACATTAAGGTTATTCCATGAAGAAATGTTCATATTCATGTTGAGATAGATTTTAATACAACCCACAATACTTCTATAAAATAATTAATATACATGAAATTTAACAGTGTAGGACAGTGACAGATAGGACACAGAACATAGTTCTGCACAACTAGCTCAACGTTTTGTTCTTGTGAATGGAATAAAATGGTGCTTGCTAATAGGTACTTTAGTCTCCTAGGTAGACACAAGGACAGTCTAACACATTTAGTGGAGTTTGGTTTTCTTTTTAAAACCATAAAACAGAAGCCTCTTGTTACATCATCTAAGAGGTTCTGTGTCTGCTCCCTCATTTTAAAGATGGGCTTAGTTGTATTTGACCCCATTTGGAAGAGGAACAAATGAAGTCATGTGACCTCAAGTCCATCTTGCACCAACATGATGCTTTGATTAAAATAGAGAGCAAGAGAAGTGTGTATAATTAAGCAGTACTCCTTCCAAGGTGATCTCCCCCAATAAAACATCACGGCTTCAGTTGCAGTCTGTCCTGCAAGGCAGGCCAATAATAGTTGTCACTCTGTGAAATCATTTCCTGGAAGTAAGTTCCTCCTGTGGCTGAGACTAAGTCTTTGGATCTATCTTTCCCTTCCTATAGCATGAGATTCCAGGTGAGTTTTTAATTTTTTGGATTCAGTGTTACACGGATCTGAAACAAAAAGAGGCGTACAATTATATCTCCTTTGAATGTCTCTCCAAGATGGTTTCAGTTGTAAAGTTTAACTGAAATACATTTGTGTGCTCACCCATGACAAATGTTTCATCAAATATGACTGCCTTTCTCCCTCTCTTCCTTCTAAGAATATTAAGGCATGTAGACATACTCTTCTACATAATTTCAAGAGTGTGACACCCGGATCCTTTGATAAGAGGCCATGTTGACTTGCATGCTAACAATTCCCTAGTAAATTCACAGTGCCCATTGTTGCTGAATAACTCCTTAGAAGTATCTAGTTCTCAAACACATGGCGCTGTACACAACAATTGCAACAGAAGGAGGGAGTGACTGGGTCTTTGATAAAAAGAGTTCTATTGCTATAAACAGGTTAGGTTTAATTCCATCTCCAGCCATTTTAACAAAGTATGGCAACATAAAGGTGTCCATCTCCTGATGCTTACTAATGACAAGGAACACAGGTAACACTTTTCCATTTAAATGAACATATATTTGCAAATTATCTTTCTGAAAAATAAATTGGATAAAGAATGTTTTTATTACTTGGGCATCACAGCGAAGAAAATGACCCTTGGTTTGATTGAATTAAAACCATTTTGCTGTGTCTTAAAATACTGGGATGCAAAACTCTTGTTGAAAGGTTAAAAGCATTTGAGTAATTTAAAGTTCTGCAAAAGCATGTTCCCAGGCACACTGCCTTTCTAGAATTCTAATTTGATTTTGATTTGAATATAGTATTGTTTAAATTGGTTCTTGCCTTTTAACTACTAACACTCATTAGAAATGTCAAATATGATGTTCTTGGCAGTGATATTGTCTTAGTTTTTTGAAAGTGAACTGTTTCAATTGCATAATTGCCAGATGAAATGGTCCTGCTCTTATTGACATGTACTCAGTGGCTGATTGATTGTCCACACAGTGTTGAACTTTGCCTCTCTTCTTTAACTCTTCACTCATCAGCTAGACATATTCTCCCTCTGGGAGTTGGCAATGTGAAATGAGCATCCATCCAGTAGCAACTCAAACAAGACTCTTCAGTTTACCTCATGGTTTTTCACCCATTGCTAGGTCGTTGATGTTTAAATTTTCCAGAACAGATCTTCGCTTCCTCTATTGTGGATGCTGAAATCTATTAAATATGAAAGCAGGGCACAGTGAACAGAACATGAGCTTGACTTTAAGACATCTACTGGATTAAATTTTTGAGTTTGTTTTACCTTGGGCAAATTATTTGCCACTTCAAAGCAGTAGCTTCTCCAACTATAAACAGATATTCAACATTTGCTATTCAGGGTTTTCATCTCTATGTAACAAATACTTATATCATCTAACCTCCATAGCTATCTGTCATCTATATATGGAACCTGACACCTATTAAGTACTTTGGTCAAATTAGGGTCAAGTTACCAAAGGCTTTGGTCAGTGTCAATGATTTTTTAACATCTTGGAAGAGTATGACTTCAAGAAATTTCTATCCCATCAATAGTGCTTGAGAATCATAAGGTAAAACTTAGAGATAATAGCAAGAACAAAATGCATTGCACTTTTTCTGAACATGGACTCCATGTTTGGAGTAGGTGAACTCATTCCAGACTTCTAGGAAGACCCCTTTGACCCATAGACAACTGCTGGACTATTACATTGTTCTTGAATGCCATCCTTTCACTCTCATCTTAAGAAAAAATTTAAGGAGTACTGATAGAGTGTTCTTTGCCAATATTTGTGCCTTCCAAAATAAGTTATATAGAGGGCAATTTTATTTAAGGTAATTATAGATGCAGATGTACATAGTCTACCATCTTGTGATTCTAAAAATCTTGATCTCATTACATTTTTTTTTCAGAGAGGCAAATAATTTTAGTATGCTACTTTAATTATTTTGATAACATTGCTATGTGTGTTTCCATTGTTTTATTGGTGTTTTTCCTTTCTTAGTCATCATATCCTAAGATGAACTTGTGACTTTCCAACCAATCCTAGTCTGAAAGTTAGTGAAACCTTGTTAAAATTCAAGGTCTTCTGTTAGTTAGCTAGCATTATAGCAATCCTGCAGCTTGGTCACAGTTTTCTAGAATGTTTGTTCATAACAACACAGTCAATCAAACTGGAGAAAAAATTGTGAAAACATTATTGAAAACTTTAAAAAAAATTAGACCTTTCTCAGACTCTTCTTTACATAGACTCCTCTTTTTTCACTTTGTCTTTCTTTTCAAATCAGTTGTACTGCTTCTACATTTTTAAATTGACTTTATTATTTTATATGTATTTTTCCAAACATAATTTTATTTTCTTGGGTGAGGTCTTTGTTATCCTTATGTGTTTAGTCTCATAGACCCTAAATAAATCTGTGAACAGAAAATTGAGGTTTGAAGAATGTTATAAAATCTGGCTGTGAATGACTGTGGACCACAGGCCAATTTAGAAGTTAAGTAGCCTCAGCACAGAAAGTACAACCCTTGTCACTATTTTACTGCTATGACCTGATATATGAGAGTGAAGTAAGAGAAAAAGGGGAGTTGAAAGTCAATTTCCTCTGAACTTCAGGATTAAAAAGCAGTTGAGAAAATTTCAGTAAAAAAGGACTCTGGTCCTTTAAATGTGGCTTATTGAAAATTTAATATTTTATGGTTACATTTTAACTTTTATTTCATAAATTAAAGATTAACAGTCATACTTAAACTAGAATATTTTTTATCTACTTACAAAAACACATTGACTAACACTAATTAAATTTGCTTAATCAAGCTTAACAATGCTACATGCTGTTACTCATCAGAAAGTAAGGAGCATACACATTTCCAAAAGTGCCGACGACAGAATACCAAAGGGGATTTTTTCTACTGGGGTATCCAAGGGTTCAACCATCTGTTATTTACTCTAATTTTTAATAAAAAGTTATTATTCATTTTTACTGCTAATCATTTGCCTTACAAGCAAAACATATTTGTGATTCTTGTTATCATTTTTTAAACCCGACTACAGGCAAAGAGACAGAAAAGAAAATAGTTTGCTTCCAACTGTATAACTGTAATGTTTGCAAATGTTTTGATGTCAGCAGAAGGTAGATATAGGTGTGATATAAGTAATGCCTAAGATTAAAGTATATATAGTAGTGCTTATAATCACACTGCACCAATGATCTCTGCAAAACCACTTTCCCCCACAAAACAAATAACCAAAGAAGAAGAAGAAGAAGAAGAAGAAGAAGAAGAAGAAGAAGAAGAAGAAGAAGAAGAAGAAGAAGGAAAGAAAGAAAGAAAGAAAGAAAGAAAGAAAGAAAGAAAGAAAGAA
>CAJQZJ010034040.1:436736-452518 GCA_907164525.1 Lophiomys imhausi
GGAGATGGTTAGATAGTAGAATGTTAAAGTCAGGGGCCAAATATGTATAAACTGGATATTGGGAAGGTATACTGGGCCATTTAATTCTCATAAATGTGGCATATTTATATCTGTTGTTTTGTATAATACTTACTGTTATAAGAGAAGGAACCATCTGTTGGACTGAAAGGGGAAACTTCTGGGAGGAAGAGGGTGGAAGGGCGGGATAGGAAGGGGGAATAGGGAGGGGTTTGTGACTGAGATGTAACTTGAAGAAAAAAAAATAAAGTATTTATAAAAAAAAAGAAAGATTATTTTATATAATGTTTTTATTCTTTTGTTATATAACACTAAATGACAGCAATGCTGGACAGTTGGGCAGGTTAAAACTTTGAAGTTTTGTGTATTTCCATGATAAGATTTAAGTGAACTTGTTTGCATTTGTCTTTATCTGACTTGCTTGTGGGCTATGAAGATGTCTTGGAAGAGTTGTTTTTGAATCACTGTCTCTATTTCCTCATCTCCATTCCCTCTTTAACTTCTGAAGTACAGAGCAATTCTGTTTGCTTTCTCTGTGATTTTGGCATTGATTTCTGTAGTTCAGCAGGGCATTGCCTTCGTAAAATCAATATGATTGTTCACTGCCTGCTTCCTCCGAGGGAAGAATTCCTTGAGAAATCATGATTGTGACATTTATTTTCTGTGGAAGGACAGCAGCTTGATCTCCAAGGAAAATGAAAAGCACAGGGCTCAGTGTTTTCTGAATGTTCCAGCTTCTGATGGTTCTGCACAGTGAGGAGACAGTGCTGACAGACAGGGCATCCACCCACTCCAACCCCCACTGCCTCCTTAAATGTGGACAACATCAGAGGTCAGTGCGCTTACCTTTTCAGTCTATGTCGCCTTGGCCTGCCTTTGCTTCCCCAATGGTGCTTTCATGTTCTTTCCTAAGTTTCAACAGCTAAAACAAATGAACACCAAATATGTGTATTTCCTTTATATATATATATTTTTTTTTTTTTGGAGAACTTGTGTCCCGATTTAAAACGAAAAGAAAAAAAAAAGAAAATCTTCAATGGCAATTTCTTTTATAAAAATTAAGATACATTTCTTCCTTTGGGCATGGCTTTGATGACTGTTTTCTTTTTTGTAATAAAGAGTGTAAGATGTAGTTTATTCTGTAGCTGAAGTATGACTGAACTTGGCCTTGAAACAAAGATTTAGGTTACCCCTAATACCATGTTCCTACCCAGTAACAGCCTGATGAATTTTTTATAGTAACAGATCAAAGAAAGTCAAGAACTGAGTCACTTTTCAATGCGTTGGTGGAAACATTGATAGGAACATTAAATCAAAGTGGGGAAATTGCTGCTGTAGGCCTCAGACACTACCCGACAACTTTCCTGCTTAGTTTTGTGATTGGTGGTAGCTCGTGGTTTGGTAAGTTAACAAAAACCCTTTATTTGTTAGTCACAAAGATGTTAGGCCAGACAGAGAGGTGGGCAAGGAATAATTGTAAGGGTTCTGAAGTTTGCCCAAGATAAATAGTAACTAGTCTCTGGACCCGCACCATTCATTCCTACTTCTCCACAATTACTGAGGGTTTTTTTCCCATGATCATTTTATTCTGTTTTTTTTTTTTTTAAGGTGTATCTCTTCCCTCCCAATATTTCCCCTTTTTAGCCCAATTAAAGGATCTTTTTCTTATAACAAAATGAAAACTGCATACATAACAATTCACTTTTTCTTGGGCTACTCGGAAACTTAAAGCCAGAAAGTGGGTTGCTTTATTTTAGCTGCATCTTTCATTCTATGACCAGTGCATGGGGTTATGAGAAAGTTTTGCTCTAATCAGCAATCCTGATCAATTGTGGATGGGTGGGGCACCCCCTGGAGAGACAGGTGACTGTGCATGCTCACAGAGTGCTGTGATGGGACTCTTCTAAGCCAGAGCGATGGGAGTATGGTAGGCTGGCATGTATAAGCACATGGACGTTGACCAAGGCCTGGGTAGTTGTTTGTTTAACTCACATTTATTGATGTTTAACACTTCCTTCTTTAATGTTTAAATCTTCTTTTCCAGCCTTGCAATTAATGTAATTTTGTCTTAATTTTCCAAAGCAATTTGTTTTATAATTTATTTTAGGGAAACAGAATCAACTTTCTAAATCTCTGGGTAACATGTGAAACAGAGAAATAGATTTTCCATAAAAAAGTTTAAAAGAATGCACACAGATAGACATACCTATATATTTGACATATATCAAGTATTTACAGGATTTCATAATATCTGGAGCTGTAGAGATGGTTTAGTCAGCACAGTGCTTATGGGCTAGCAGGAAGACACTGGTTTCAATCCTGAGGACCTATGCAAAAACTGGATACAACAGCATGAGCTTATAGTTCCAGTGGTGGGGATGCAGAGAGGCAGGAGGATCACTGGAGCTAACAGGTCTGCCAGTCCAACTGATTGGTGACTGTCAGGTTCTGTGAAGGACCTTGTCTCAAAAACCAAGGTGGAGAAGTGACTGAAGAACTGTACTTTATGCTGATCTCTAATTTCCACATGTACATACCCACATGTGAGTATACACAGATACACACACACATATGTTGACACACACACATATACAGATACACATACACATATGCACATAGACACACACAGAGAGACACACAGACACATGCATACACTCAGAGACACACACACATACACATACACAGATACACATACACACACACAGATACACAAACACACACACACACACACACATACACAGATACACATACACACACAGATACACAAACACACACACACACACACACACACACACACACACACACAAAACCTAAGGATGATTCCTAAGTCAGCAAAGTGTAATCATTTTATATTAAGTAATTCATTTTTCTTGCTGTGATGAATGGAGCTCAAATATGAGCTCTTTATCCCTAGGATTTGAAAGTACAAGCTGAACTTCACAGGGAGTTCTTTCTCAGTTCTAAGTTAACACAGATTTACTTTTTTTCATTGAGTATTCATAACTAAGCCTAGGCTATGCTGTGTATCCAAGAATTCAATAGTGCAGGCTGATGGCCACTGTCCCTGCCAGTCTTGAAGTTTATAGTTTAAATCCAGGCTTCTTGAATGAGATCTTTTGATCTTTTGTCTTCTGGAAGCCACAATATAGAGTGGCCATATCTGTGTGCAAAAAAAACCACATATGTACAGTGACACTGGACTAAAAAATTTTAAAAATGACCATCTCTTACTTTCCTTGTCTTATCCATGTTATTTTTTTTTAATTTTTTTGCCTTGGCAGATGTACTAGCAGTGGTATGCCAACTTGACATATTGGAAACAGGAACCTTATTTGAAAATTAAAATTTCCCCACCAGATTGCTCTATGGATAAGCCTGTGGGGTATTTTCTTGATTGATGATTGATGTGCAAGGGCCCAGGTCACTGTGGGCAGTACTGCCCCTGAGGCTGGAGGTCCTTGGTGCTATAAGAAAGGCTGAGCAAGCCTTGGAGAGAAAGCCAGTAAGTAGCAGTCCTCAATGGCCTGGCTTGAAATTAACACAGAGGCCACTGCTCTAGTTTCTGTTCTGACTTCCCTCAGTGATAAACTATAAATTAACCGTGTAAGACGAGATAAGTCATTCTTCTCCAAGTTATTTATGGTCATGATGTTTCATCACGGCAAGAGAAAACATAGTTAATGCAGAGGTTAGTGTGTCCACTCAATCAAACATCACTTTCTCCCCTTCAGCTTCTATAGCCCTCTATTTAACACGTCCATAGTAAGTTGGTCCATTTCTCTTCATAATTATGGAGGATATAGATGATATTCATCAAATACCTGTCATCACAAGAAAGCATTTCTTTGTGGCTATGAAATATAGATCTATTAACTACATGGGACTTTGCAAGGCTCCTGGATGCTAGAATCGGTTTAGCACCAACTTCTCACATTAAATTTTTTTCTTGTTTTCTCTGACCTTCTTTTGTTAGCCTTTCTCCTTCCTTTCCTCTTGTATTACTTGCTAAAACCCATGTCAGTGGCATATATTTAAGTTTTTTTTGAAATTAAGCCTTTAGCCAAACCTTCATTTTTGTATTTCCATCAATTGCTGCCTGATTTTTGTCCCTAGAGAGAAACCATAGAATGTATTGCCCTACACAGTGATGACAACTTTTACTTGGTAATGTGTAGTCAGAGCTAATTAATGCTGCTGATGGCTAGGGGCATTTCTCCTCTCATGGCAATTATACTGAACTTGGTCAGTGTGGCTGCTGGTTGAAGCCAGGAGGCTGTTTTTTTTTTTTTTTTTTTTTTAAGCAGCAAAAAAGTGATTCATTAAAACATTTGAAACCAGAAATTTAATAAGAAAAATGCCTTAACTTCTCATTAAACTTTGATGTTATTCACTTGGGCTTAGGGATTTTTGTATTCTAAATCTTTGCTGAGATTTTCCTGAAATGTGCTTGATGCAGCTGAGAATTGCCATGTGAGGGACATGGGAGATACACTTGATTTTTTGGGGAGCTGATCTCCTATCGTGTCTTTTTCTTCCATGTTGAATAAAATGTGCGAGAAACAAAACAGAACAAATCGTTTAATGGGTTTTGAACTACTGAGAACCACTGAAGCCTGGCCAGAGAAGTCTTGGCTGTTGGAACCACAAAACCTTACCTTAGTTCCTCAGCCACAGAGTTCTGAGACACAGCATACCTCACCTCCAACGGTTAGAACCCAAATTAAAGCCAAATTAAAGCCCACATCACGACGTAGTAAGCTCCACAGGGAGAATCTCTAGATTGGCTCCTGGAACCTTTGCTGGAGCAGCCCAGGAATTTGTCCAGTTCACATTGCTGCTTTGGGATATATCTGGTTACCAGGGCAAAGTTCTGCTTTATTTTCTGTGATTCTTGAATGAAACCTCTGGGGTTTGCTCCATTCTCTCAAATGTATTCACAGCTGTATATTTTAAGCTGAAGGTGTGAGCAGTTCTCATTGAAGAGCAAAGTGACATTCAACAACATGTGATATAAATTTCAAGTTAATGTGCCAATTCTGGCAACCATCTTTGGTTCCAGAGAACCAAGTTTTTGCTACCAGTTTTGACTTCATACCTAACTCCACTTTTGCATACATAGCCTTCAGCGTTGAAGAAATGTAACATGTTTTGCAAGTCTACTTTCTGGAAGGTCCCAGCCTAATTGCTTTGTCTCTGAAAAGCACCCTCAGGAGATGCTACTCCTCAGAGTTATTTTTAGCAGCACCACAGTGGAATGAACAAATTTCAAAGAAAATTATAAATGTCATCTTTGTGACTTTTCTGAGACCATTTCTTTTTCTTCTCACCTCAGCATCTGGAGTTGTTTTTTGCAAAACAAGAACTGGCCATTGTCTGTTCTCTTTGGCCTGTACTTTCTCTCTTTCTGTCACAAGGCTACAAATTTTAAATGATAGTGTGTGTTGGAGTTAAAGAAACTAAGTGTTAAGATTGCATCTGGAGAAGGTACATGTGGGACCAGGTAGAATATAAGTAAAAGATACAATTTTGAAAATGGCAAAACTGTGGAAAGATGTGTTGCTGAGAGGATATGTATGGGAAATAAGTATACCAAAAGAGGTTTGACATGAGTAGAGATCAGAAAAATATAAATTAAAATCATAAGAGTGTACTATCACATGGCTATCAGAATGGCTGAAATGAAATACATAATAATATCTGTTTTAATTTCTTTTCTATTGCCTTGACTTTTTAAAAGAAAATATTTCGTTTGGTGCTCATTGTTTTAGAGGGTGACAATCCATGACCATCACAGTGCATGGTAACAGGCAGGCCTGCCTCTAGAACAGCAACTGACTCCTCACATCTGATCGACAAATACGAGGCACACAGAGATAACT
Organism: Lophiomys imhausi; assembly: GCA_907164525.1. NCBI lineage: Eukaryota > Metazoa > Chordata > Mammalia > Rodentia > Muridae > Lophiomys > Lophiomys imhausi. The sequence continues at coordinate 442,634 of CAJQZJ010034040.1, forward strand.
AACTGGGAATGGTATGGGCTTTTAAAACTCAAAGTCCACTATCTTCAGGAGCTGATATGTCTTGATATCAAAAAAAAAGAAAATCTTAATTTAAGATAACATCTTTGAATGCCATATTCTGCAGATCTCTTGGGGTTTTTGAAGATGCCCTATCCATCTCTTGTATTTAGATAAGCAAATGTTGCTTGTCTCTTAACAACTTGATTACTGAGTAGTTTAGAGAATATCTGTGATAGACTGTCATAGTAGCTAACAAAGTGACATGTTTGCATGACTAGGAGTTTGTTTTACTTAACTATCCTAGACAGTTTTAGACGGTTGGTATCAAGAGGCCAGAGCTTCACATTTTATTTTTAAGTATCTCTAGGTATGATACCATTAGGAAGCATTACCTTTAATTTTGTATCAATATACAAAGATCTATTCAATTGTGGTTAAATATTCTACTCCAAGTAGAAGATAAGCATCGAAGAATCTCCAGTGTGAGATGGTTGAATTAGTGGCAAGCCTATCTCTTGGCATGAAAAAACTCCTTGCTCCAACTGCAGACAGACTGCTGTCCAAAAAGGACAAAACTTGGTAGCAGGGAAGTCGACAGCCTAACTCTGCCAAGACAGGGTAGGTAAGTCCTTCATAATCCCTGCTCTACAACAAATGCCTGTCAGAGAAACAGGACCCAAAGGCTGAAGACTGATGCAGGAATGTATGGAAAGAAAATGGGAACTGTCAAGGCAGTCACTGGTATGTCATTTCTTAGTTTTGGAAGCTGCAGGCCCTGCACTTCCTATATAAGCAGATATATTTATCCCTCTCAGATCTCTGAGGTGGTTGAAGAATAGACAGCTAGAGTCTCATAGTTAAATTTTGAGTTGTTTAGGAATCAAGAGGGTGTTATAGATCTAAGAAGATACTCTTAAAAGTGTGTTGCAAGTTAGTATGAATGTTGAGTCAGATATAGACCTTTAAACTCATGGAGATGGTTAGATAGTAGAATGTTAAAGTCAGGGGCCAAATATGTATAAACTGGACCTTGGGAAGGTATACTGGGCCATTTAACTCTCATAAATGTGGCATATTTATATCTGTTGTTTTGTATAGTATTTACTGTTTTAAGTGAAGGAACCATCTGTTGGACTGAAAGGGGAAACTTCTGGGGGGAAGAGGGTGGAAGGGCGGGATAGGAAGGGGGAATAGGGAAGGGTTTGTGACTGAGATGTAACTTGAAGAAAAAAAAATAAAGTATTTAAAAAAAAAAAGCCACTATCTTCATGCTATCTTCAGGAGACCCATGAATATCTGAGAATAATTAACTTTAGTAGCATAACTAAAAACCTAGCTTATATTCCCAACGGGAAAAGCAGCTCCAATGTAAAGATTTTGCTCAAGTACCCTTTATTCATTTCCCAAATTATTTCTCCACCGTAAAATTCATTTGTGTTCACAGAACAGGAAGAACATTTGAAATGTTTTTCTTTTTAGATTATAATTTAACTTCAACATTTCCTCCTCCCTCTCCTCCCTCCAAATCTTCCCATATGTCCATTCCAATGTGCCTTCAAATTCATGACCTTTTTTTGTTGTTGTTGTTGTTTTAATTCTTTGGTTATATTTTTACTCCCCCCCCCATTTTGATGTGTTTTAAATCAATGATAGTTGATTTTCTTTTCCCAAGATATTCTCGAATGCTATTGCTAAGCTAATTGTAAATGTTTTCTAATAACTCTTTTCTTATAGTGAAAGTTTGCATTGCTGTTACAGTCAGTGGTTAATATAAATAAGAAGGCATTCTTAATATTTAATATTATTTAAAAAGATGTATTGTGAGAGTAATTCCTTGGGATTCCTTCGTGTTTATACTCTTTGAGCTCCTAAGCATTTGTGTATAAATATGCAGATTTTGACCACATTGTTTTAAAAGTACTGTGACATTATAATTTACTGAATAAAGCCACAGGTGTGAGCTTTGTTTGAAATAACCATCAATTTAAGATTATAAGCTGAATGTCATAGGAAAATGGCTTTGGTAGAATTTCAACTCTGTGTTTTGATTTTATTATATACAAATCTCCCTGTGTAGTAATTTAGTTTTGGTTTTAATCACTAATAAATTACAAACAATATTTCTTCAACCCTAAAGACATGTGAACAACAACAAAAAAAATCACTTTGAGGTGATTTTTTTCCCCAACCAAGTTGGGGGAAAAGTCACCTCCCACACCCTTAGTGAAACTAAGTAGGGAGAGTATGGTACCATTTGATGCACTGATGTTCCATGAAATCCCCGGGTTTTGCCAAGTGTGAAAGGGTGGTGGTATTAGAATTCTTCAGATTCTGAATTAACTTAGTGTCAAGACTTACAGTTCTGGAGCTTAAAAAGCCCAGATGGACTGTACAGTCTTAATGAGTTTAACATTTTGTGACTTTCTGTGGTTGAAGGAGAATTGGACAAGAAGCCAGAATCTGTGGGTTCTGGTCTTGGCTCTAGTACTAACCAGCTGAGCACAAGTGAAAGATAGTTTTTTCCTATGATGCAGAACTATTATATTATAAAATTATTAATTAGGCTAAGAGATTCCACAGGTCCTTTTCCAATCTAACAAGCAAACTCTGGGTTCAAAACATAGTCCTACTACCTGAGTTTACTTGGCTAAATTAATTTTGCTGATCCTCATTTTTATTGCTAGAAAATTGGTTGGCTAATAGCAGGGTATGAGGAATAAGTGAGCCAGTTCTTGTGCAGACCCATAATGGATGGTCAATGAAGAATAGCTATTGTTTCTGAGAGTCTGAGGCTAGCAATTTGAGTAAGACAATGGGTCTCTTACAATGGTTCAGGTTACAATTGGTAGCCTTTACTATGTTGGGAAATAATACTCATTCAGTAGAAACTGTGTTTTCAATTGTGAGTTTTCATTCTCCCATAGTGTAGTGATATGTGGTCCCCAGTTCTCTCATGTTGTTGAGCAGGTGCAGCAATTTGCAGCTCTCCATCAGCTATGGCTCCACCGAGGTAAGCAAACGGCCCTGTACTGCACTGTATTGCATAAAACATAATTTGTGTTTTAAACAAAAATGCAATTTTCCTAACCTCCATTATCTGCAATTTGGTTTCTTTTGTTTTTGTTTTTTCAGGGCCTCATACATGCTAAACAAGAGTTTCATTCCAAGCCCTCTCCTTTATATTGGAGAGAGAGAGAGAGAGAGAGAGAGAGACTAGAAACAATCTAAATTTAAGTTGTGTGTGTTAGCTCATTCCTATAATCTTAATCCAACTGAAGTTGAGGCAAACTGTTAGCTGCGAGTTCAAAACCAGTCTGAGTTGCATAGTAAGTTCCAATCTAGCCTGGGTTACATAGCAAGACTTTGTCTAAAAAACTAATACAACAAAAAACCCAAACAAAACAAAACGAAAACCACAAAACAACAATGAACACCTCAACAACATCAGCAAAGCCCACTTCTTAGATACAAACAATATAACTAAGCTTGTGTGTGTTTGTTCAACAAGAACATGATGAAGTTGCTGATCTTACGCTCTTAAACACATTTCTTTGTTGGTCCTCTGTTTTTGGGGAATCACAGTCTCATTGTAAACGCTGAGTGGAGATGGCTAGACGTGTGAATTGTTCGGCAGATTTTTTGAGTCATGTACTAACTGGTTGTGCCTCTAACTTCAGTCTAATATCAACTGCCATTACAAAAAAATAAGAAATCTACAAGTCTTAATGGTACAATTCAACCTTGAACTAAGTGAAAATGTTCCTGGCTTTGTCTGGCTCTCAGGAAGTGGCTCTGGAGAGCTCTCTCAGTTTCTGCTTTAGTTGTAGCTATCTGACTGAATGGTTCTTGAAGGTACAGAGCAAACAGGCAAGGACAGCATTGGAAACATCTAGTCCTATGGGCTTGTTATAAAATCAAACAATACAAAAAAGTTTTAATAAAAAAGTATAATATTTAATTCTGTCCTTCCCTTATCTCAGCTTCATTTCTCAGAATCAACTACTATTATTGTTTCTATTTATTTTATTTAGAGTTTGCTTTCATAATCTGTAAGTCATGATACTATAACAACTATTTGACATAAAAATATTCAATCACCTTTAAATTGTTTTGGTATGATAAGAAGTACAATTTTATTAGTTATTATCACTCTAATTTATTGCATATACACTTCTACTTAAATAATTTAAATGTTCATTTCTTATCTTATCAATCATACACTTTGATATTTTTATTCTGGAAAGTGAAGCCATTTTTTACTTATGTGTTCTCTTATATTTTTCTGGAACTTAGAATAATGTTTACAAAGCTAATATTAATTAATCTTTTCTATATACTGACTTTAAAATTATATATACATCTACATCATATACATATATACATGTAAGAACAATCAAAGAAAAATAGGTAATCAGTTAGAAAGGAAGTGGCAGGGGGACATGGGCGAGGCTAGAGGGAGGAAAGGGGCAGAGGGAATTGATATAATTATGTTTTAGCTTAAAAGTTGAAACAAAGTAAATGTTATTTCATTATCAGAAGACACACAATGTGCTATATAGAGTTTGTTACAACTGTATTCCCTCTCCCACTGTTTAAAAATGACCTCCATGTTGCATGATATATACGAGCTTATCCTAGTAGCACGCTTAAAACTTTAGATATAATTCACCTCTCACTTGAACTTCTGAGCTATAGTCTGCCCTTTATTTGGATCACGAGCTTCCCATATAGTAGTATTTCTTTTCCTTCTAGGAGTTCTGATTGTGTCATTTGATTTTTTTTTTGGGGGGGGTTGTACTTAGAGGATCTTATAAGGCATCTCAGGTACACATCAGAAGGCTGATGTGAGCTTGGTTAGAGGTCCTATGATTATCTTTTAAGGTAACACATCTCTTTATACAGGAATAAGAAAAACCAGAGTCTTACTGCTCTGGCAACTGGATTCTGAAGGGAGCCAGAAGCCAGGGCTTGAAAAAGGGAACAAGAGGAGTACCTAAAGACCCAGCTTCCTTTTGCAACTTGTTGTCAAGACAACAAATATTGCATTTGCTGCTGTGGACACCATCGGCCACTCTGCCTATCAAAGATTTTATAACACAGAGCCACTCAACCTTGAGAAGCTAGAAATGAAAAGGAATTCTCTGAGATACTTGTGAAATTTTTGATGTCAGGGCAGGGGTGCTTAGAAGGTACTTTCCCTTACAATGTGTTTTGTCAACATTTTTGACTCTTGGGACTTGTGAACGCTGATTAATTTGGACTCAACCTTGGGAAGCAAATTTACCTCTGATCTGAGATGTTTGGTTCATCCCAAATCTTTCTAGAATGCCTAATTGAATGATCTCTGAGAAGGTGGTGGTGAATGGAAAAAGATCACAGCTGGCTGATGCATAATTGCCACTTGATTTGAGGAATATTCAAATATATTTCAGGCTGCCAGATGGCTCAGACTGCTCTGCAGTGGGATCAATGGGGATGGAAACAGTGACTGTTTCCTGACTATGTGACGGTGAGCATCTGGAGTGCACACGGGCTCGAAGTCACTCTAAAATATTTCAGACTGGAAGGGCTTCTACAAGACATAAACCCGCTGACCTTTAATTAAAAAGCATTTATACAGTTTCTCTTCCTCAATAGGGCCTACGATTTTCACCAGGAGTTTCAGCATGGTGGCACCAACACTTCTTTCTGAAGGAAGGCCCTTGCCTGACAAAGTCTTTTTTTTTGTTTTTTTTTTTCCGTGACTAAGTGCCAAGCTTTGGAAATAACAAATACAGAGTAAGTGGACAGAATGCCATAGTCCACCTAACAGCCCTATGGGCTGAACTGTGACAGTCATGGCTACCAGAGCCTACTCAGTCTACGTCCAGGAAGTTCCTGCCTGCAACTTCTTTTACAAGAAAAGATAAATAAATGGAATGTATTTTTCTCTCTGAGTAAGTCCAATTCAACTCTGTCAAGTGTGCAAGGAAGAATAGCAATTGCTAAGGTTCCCAGGCATCTAAATATTTCTAGATCTATAGATCTACAGTGGTCGTTTGCAGATCACTATTAAGGATTTTAATAATAGTTCCCAACTTCATTAAGGTCTGGAGATGAAGTTTTAAAGATGAACTTTGCTGTGCCTGAGGTCTTGCTATGGTCAGTCTGGTCATTTCCTCACAAATGGCTGGATTCCATGTCAAAATCTAGTCTTTTAAAACAAAAGTTAGGTGAACGTAGCTTAGAAAATTAAATTCCCTGGAGTCACAAGCATAGAGACAACTAAACAGACTAGAATTTTCCCTATAAAGATGACATAAATTCATGATGGTTTGTGGGCCACCAGGTAAAATTATTAACCTGATTCAGCCTGTAGGGCTCAGTACCTCTTTTTGCCTTTTTGAGGGACCTCTTTGTGGAGGAGGGATTTGACTCATTATGTGTAGCTTCAGGAAACAAAAGCCAAACCATTGAATAGGTGCTAAAACTCTCAGAGGCAATGCAATATCCAATTTTAAGCAAAAATATAAATTCAAGGTAGTCTTCCATACAATAATTAAGTTCCCAATTTTATCTTCCTTTCCATTTTCTCTAATGTCTTCATTTCCTTAATTTAACTCTCATTCTATTCTATTTGACTGTATTCATTTCCTCCAAGTAATGAGACAGCAATAAACAGACAAATAATCAATGAAACTATAGCATGGCTGATTTTCACATATTAGAAAGAGTGAGATAATTGAGATAAATGAGAGTTCCTGAATTGTGACCCATGTGGTAAGTTGTCACTCATGTAATGACCACAGTGACACATGAATTGAGAGTTCTGCCATTTGAGGGTGTTTGCAGATTTAAAAGTCTCTTCCATGCTGATAAAAGGTTATAAAAAGAGACCCTGTTCCTGTGAATTTGTGGGATATTGGGAATGGATAAAGATAATTTATATTGTTAAAGAACAGGATATAAAGACTAGACATGCCATCAAGATTCCATCCTAAACACGACTGCTAATTTGTGTTGCTTCTGCTAAAAATGGAAGGATAAAACTGACTTTTTCAGTCGCTTTAAAAAATGCCTGTAGAACAATCACAAATGATTGTGCTGTAGACTTTGGAAGACAGCTGCTTCACAGAGAACGTGCCTCAGATCAATTCTTTTAGCTTGTGGGCTAAAATTGAGGCAGAAAAAGCAAAGGGGTTTGGCCACAGTGACAACCAATCAGGAGCCAAGATAGGAAATCAGTCTTAACTTCCTATCATTTGGTACAATTTGCCCCTCACCTCAATATGCTCATGATGACATTTGTGAAGGTGTGATCAAGTTGTAGCTGGATACCTATCTAAAAGGATCATTTTGATAAGCATTTCTCAAAGCAAGCCAAATTCAAGCACTCTATACAATTGTAGCTAATGGAAGGCATGCAATCTCATTCCAAGCTGCTGTTTGGTGGGCCACACAGGGGGGCTACATACAGCCAGAGAGATTTGGCTTAAAAAATAATCCAATCTGAGCCCTGCCTTAGATGTAATCACAATATAATCCTGACATAATTATTGTATTTTCTGATACTCCTTTTGGAGATTAAAAAAAAAAAAAAAACTATTTGTCATCCCTTTGGGCTTTCCTATTTTCCATTAGTTTTGGGTTAATAACTGGTACTGAAAGCTACTGGTCCTGATTTATTGAGAGAGAAAGACATTTTTTTGTTTCCCAAAGGATGAGGGATGCAGCTAGCAGGATCTCAGTTGTGGTTAGTTATATTCATAGTGTGTGCAGAAGTGTCAGATCTCAATGTAAGAGAATCTGGGCCAAGATGTAAAGTTTAAAGAAAAAAAAAAGTGTCCTAGTTTTAAAAAAATATTTTTTTCTCCAAAAAAAAAAAAACCCATGAGAATGTAATTATAATTCACAATGCATTTTTACTGAAACTTTGATGTTAGAAAATAAGGGGAGGTGATGAGGGGTGTGAGTCACTTTTTAAAGAAATGGCCCTTCCCTAAATTTTTTTTCTTTTTTTTAATAATTTATTTTTTATTTCTTCAAGTTACATCTCAATCACAATCCCCTCCCTACTCCCCCCTCCAGTCGCACCCTTCCACCCTCCTCCCCCTCAACCCCCCCATCCTCTTCCCTTCTTTTTTTTTTAAGTTTAAGGTATTTCTTTTTTCCCCCCAACAGCTCTCCCTTTCAGTCCAAAAAATGGTTCTTTTTCTTATAACTATAAATACAATACAAAACAACAGAAATAAATAGGCCACGATTATAAGAGTTATATGGCTTAGTATACATTCCCAATGTCCAGTTTATACATATTTGGCCCCTGACTTTAACATTCCACCATCCAACCATCTCCATGAGTTTAAAGGTCTATATCTGACTCAACATTCATATTAACTTGCAACACACTTTTAAGAGTATCTTCTTAGATCTATAACACCCTCTTGATTCCTAAACAACTCAAAGTTTAACTATGAGACTCTACCTATATATTCTTCAACCACCTCAGAGACCTGAGAGGGATAAATATATCTGATTATATAGGAAGTGCAGGGCCTGCAGCTTCCCTAAATGTTAAATGCTGCTGCCTATAGCCATCACACAGATCATGGATGCTTAGTTTTCAGTGCGTCCACCTCTTGTTTGTTTAACCATGAGGCTTTCAGAGCCAATCTCATGAGTGGTAGAGTACACATGTGAGCCAGATCTCCAGACAAGCAACTGTTACAGCCTCCAATAGTAGGGAGTGCATCAACACAATTTTGAAGATCTGGCATGATTAGAAAACAATGAATTAAGTAAGGTTGTTTAGAGCACCAAAACCTGGGCATATGACTCCAGTATGCAAGAGTTGGTTTGGATCAGTGGGTTTGGCCCTGGGTGGCCTCCTGTCTTTTAGTGGCCATCCAAAATAAACCATTAGTCCTAAATCGTTCTGGTCGAAAGTTGTATATCAGTGAAAAGACAAACCTGTATTTAAATGCGCATCCTATTGGCATTCATCTTCATTTGTGAAGAACTGAAATTGAAATCACTCTTTTACTTGTCTTATTCTTAAGTTAGGAAGCTCAGTTGAGTTAACATGTCTCATGAAGCATTTTATTTTGGGACACAGCACATGGCTCACTAAGAGGGATATGCTGTATGGAGAGACTGCAGGCACAGAAGACTATGTACAGAGCAACAGAAGGAAGAAACACGCTGTGGCCAGTAAGTTTCTTTTTTAAGAGCCAAGAACAAAAGAATGATTGGTGCTAAACACTGTGAATGCCTTTATTTACCCAAGAGCCCAGCCTGCTGTACCATCTTAGGTTTTCTTCTTACACTAGGAATCCAGGTGCTACGGACAAGTTAATTGGAATCATGAAAGCCCTCTTCAATTCTAATTGAAATGACACCATTTAAAATTCTTTGTTTTGTTCCCATTATCTGTGTCAGTTTGGGACTTTTGTTTAATTTCTCAGCCTCAGTTAATGCATGGTAAAACATTTTATGTGACAGACAAGGTTGTTTTCTCCACTTTTCACTTTTGCCATTAAGTCTTGTAAAGGTGTTCATTGGTAAGTGGGATTCATTGTTACCCATGAGTCCAGGCTTCACTGCAGGAATCATTTTGGTGAAGGGATGAGAGGAGGTTATTAGCATTGTGGAAGTGCTCGGGGCAGTTTGTTCGTTCCTTTGTTCCTTCTTACCTTCCTTCCTTCCTTCTTTCTTTTACATTTTCTTCTCAAGTCTCATGTACTGTAGACTGGCATTGAATTTCTTATGGAGGTAAGAATAATCTTGGATTTCTTATTCTTCTATCTCATATCCACATCTCTCAAGTGTTCGGATTATAGGTGTGTACACCACACTTATTTCACCTGGAGAGGACTCTAAGCTTGCTTTTACACTTCCCTTGCCCCC
>CAJQZJ010034040.1:492518-525650 GCA_907164525.1 Lophiomys imhausi
CTGTTCTCTTCCCTTGGTTCTCCACTTCCTCTTTTAACTCTGACTGTTTTTTATTTATTGTTTCTATTTCTATTTTCATGTCTTGTATGGTTTTATTCATTTTGTACAATTCCTTCTCCAGCTTGCTTGTTTTTGTATGAAAATCTTTCATTGCTTTTTCCTTTTCCTGTCCAAGCTCTGTCACCTTGGCTTGGAGCTCTTTAATGGTGTTGTTCCTTGTTTTGACTTGTAGAATTGTGGCTTCTTTGAATTCCTTCATAGATTTAAGTTCTTCTTGCAGGGACTCTATCACTCTCCATAATGCAGAATTGTCAACATTTTCATGTGTTTCTGCTGGTGTGACGTCATCCGAATTGGATGAGCTAGGATAATTCTGCTTTGTTGGAGTCATATTTCCTTGATTTCTTTTTTTTTTTTTTTTGACCTTTCGCCATTGGATGCGTTTAGCTGTCTGTTTTCTGTGCTTGGAACCACAGTGGATGATTTGGTGCAGGGGACGAGTTACTTGGCTATCTGTCGTTGCTTACAGGGGGATTTCAGGGTCACTGTGGTTTTAATCGCCTGAGGCACTGTGAGCTGGTGCAGCCTACTCCCAGGTTGTGAGTAATGGACCAGGATTGTTTCACTGCTCCCGATTCAGACTTCTCTATGTTGCACTCTGTGTTATCAGCCTGTAATGGTTCTGATGGTATGGACCTGTTTGCCCATGCACAGATTCTGTGGGCTTTGTTTGTCATTACGGAGGCTGACAGTGTCTGTCTCCACACCTAATAGGTCTGGATTTTCCAGAATACAGCTATGGTCCCGATTTCTGGTTTCTCACTAGGCTTCTCGCCACAGGCCTGGCCTCTGTGTTTGATTCCCTCCCTGTCTGCGAAGCCGCGGGTCCCCCTCCCTGGCTGCTAGTCCCCGGATCCCCTGGCCTCCTGAGTTTTCCTCTCGCCCCAGCAGCTCAGCCCTGGGTGGGCGGATCTCTGGCTTCGCCCAAGCCTGACTCTCTCCTCAGTTGACCTGCTGTGGGTTCACAGGGATTTGGCCCTGCCAGCCGAGCTCCCTTCCCAGCTGCGCTGCAGTAAGTGCGCTGGATTCGGCCCCTCCCGCCCTCCTTTGTGTTCCCAGCTTCCCGTGCTCTCTCAGAACCTCCTGCCCTCCGCTTCAGGAGCGGCTGTGGACCACCTGCTGAGCCCCCTGTTTGTTCCTTGCTAAGCCTTCCACTATCTCGCAAAGTTTTTTAAGTAGGTATAAGTTCTACCTGAGGTGTGGGGAGCCCAATAGGCCAGCCATCTATCGCCAAGTGGCCTCTGATTCTGCCTGCTGTGAGTTGGGGACGATCTTACCAGGTGCCTCTCCAAATGGGCGTTCCCGAATCCCGGGTTTAGTGGCTTCCATGTCTGTGAGAGCTGGGGGAAGAGCCTTACCCTGGGACTTTTAACAGCCCCTTGGGAGCTTTGAGTGTTCCCGGGGGGATCTAACCCCTCCGGTTTTTGCACAGTGCCCAATAACTCTGTGTTTTTTATGGCTCTCCCCCCACCCCCCCCCCCCCCCCCCCCCCCCCCCGCATTCAAAATGCGTCACTGTAGGTCGCTGCCATCTTGGCCCGCCCCTGGTTGGGATATTTTTAATGACTCTTTCTATTTCCTTAGGGGTTATTGGGCTGTTCAATCTGTTAATCTGAACTTGATTTAGTTTTGCTAGGTGGAATCTATCAAGGAAATTGTCCATTTTGCCTCGGTTTGCAAATTTGGTCGAATAAAAATTTTTAAAGTAGGACCCAAATATTCTCTGGATCTCCTCAATGTCTGTTGTTATTTCTCCTTTTTCATTTCTGATTTTGTTGATTTGTGTTCTTTCCCTCTGCCTTTTAGTTAACTTGATTAGGGGTCTGTCTATTTTGTTCATTTTCTCAAGGAACCAACTCTTGATTTCATTGATTCTTTGTACAGTTTTTTTTTTCTAAGTTGTTGATTTCAGCCCTAATTTTGATGATTTCCTCCCTTCTGCTCCTCTTGGGAGTGTTTGCTTCTTTTCTTTTTTTTCCAATTTACCCAGTTAGCTTTTAATTCGCTAATATGAGCTATCACAATTTTCTTTTTTTTTTTGATTATATATCTTTTTATAAATACTTTATTTTTTTTCTTCAAGTTACATCTGAGTCACAAACCCCTCCCTATTCCCCCTTCCTATCCCGCCCTTCCACCCTCTTCCCCCCAGAAGTTTCCCCTTTCAGTCTAACATATGGTTCTTTTTGAAGGCACTTACTGCTATGAACTTTCCTCATAGCACAGCTTTCATTGTATCCCATAGGTTTGTGTATGTTGTGCCATCATTGTCGTTGGATTGAGAAATCTTTGATTTCCTTCTTTATTTCTTCCCTGACCCAGTAGTCGTCCAGTAAGGAGTTGTTCAATTTCCATGTCTGTGTAGGCTTTCTGTTGATTCTTTTGCTGTTGAAGACCAGCTTTATTCCATGGTGGTCTGATAGGATACAAGGGGTTATTTCAATTTTCCTGTATCTGTTTAGGCTATCGTTATGTCCAACTATATGGACAATTTTGGAGAAGGTTCTGTGTGGTGCTGAGAAGAAAGTGTATTCCTTTGTGTTTGGGTGAAACATTCTGTAGATATCTATTAGGTCCATTTGGCTCGTGATCTCTGTTAGACTTAATATTTCTTTGTTTGGCTTCAGTTTTTATGATCTATCCATTGTTGTGAGTGGGGTGTTGAAATCTCCCACTACTAATGCGTTGTGATCGATATATGATTTAAGTTTTAGAAGCGTTTCTCTTACAAATGTAGGTGCCTTTGTATTTGCGGCATATATGTTCAATATTTAGATGTCCTCTTGATGAATATTCCCTTTAATGTGTTTATAATGCCCTTCTCTGTATTTTTTCATTAACTTCAGTTGAAAGTCTGTTTTGGTTGATATTAGGATGGCTACTCCAGTTTGCTTCCTGGGTCACTTTGCTTGGAAAACCTTTTCCAAGCCCTTTACTCTGAGGTAGTGCCTATCTTTGATAGTGAGATTTGTTTCTTGTATGCAGCAAAAAGACAGATCTTACTTATGGATCCAATATGTAAGCCTGTGTCTTTTTATTGGGGAGTTGAGCCCATTGATGTTGATGGATATTAGTGACCTGGGGTTGTTATTTCTCATTAGCTTGGTATAGGTGATCATCCTGTGCCTCTTTTGGTTTAGTTGCTGTGGGGTTTTCTATTCCCTCTGTTTTCTTGGGTGTAGTTTTCTTCTCTGGGTTGGAATTTTCCTTCCAGGATCTTCTGTAGGGCTGGGTTTGTGGGTAGATACTGTTTAAATTTGATTTTGTCATGGAATATCTTGTTTTCTCCATCTATGTTGATAGAGAGTTATGCTGGGTATAGTAGTCTGGCTGGGCACCTATGTTCTCTCAGGACTTGTAGGACATCTGTCCAGGCCCTTCTAGCTTTTAAAGTTTCTGAGGAGAAATCAGGTGTAATTGTGATGGGTCTGCCATTATATGTGTCTTGACCTTTTTCTCTTACAGCTTTTAATATTCTTTCTTTGTTCTGTACATTTGGTGTTTCAATTATTATGTGGCAAGAGGAATTTCTTTTCTGATCTAATCTTTTGGTGTTCTGTAAGCCTCTTGGATTTTTTTTTGGCATCTCTTTTTTCAGGTTTGGGAAGTTTTCTTCTATGATTTTGTTGAAGATATTTCCTGGACCTTGGAGTTGGGAGTCTTCTCTTTCCTCTATGCCTATAATTCTTAGGTTCCGTCTTTTCATTGAATCTTTGATTTCTTGGATGTTGTGGGTGAGATATTTTTTAGCTTTCTCATTTTCTTTGGATGTTGTACTGATTTCTTCCATCTAATCTTCCATGCCTGAGATCCTGTCTTCCATGTCTTGCATCCTATTTTTGATACTGACATCCATAGTTCCTGTTCTCTTCCCTTGATTCTCCATTTCCTCTTTTAACTCTGACTGTGTTTTCTTTATTGTTTCCATTTCCATTTTCATGTCTTGAATGGTATTGTTCATTTTGTACATTTCCTTCTCCAATTTGCTTGTTTTTGCCTGTAAATCTTTCATTGCCCTGTCCTATTCCTGTTCAAGCTGAGTCACTTTGGTTTGGAACTCTTTAATGGTGTTATTTTTTGTTTTGACCTGTGAAATTGTGGCTTCTTTGAATTCCTTCATAGATTTAAGTTCTTCTTGAAGGGACTCTGTTACTTTCCATAATGTAAAATTGTCATATATCGTTTTCATGTGTTTCTGCTGTTGTGAGGTCATCAGAATTGAATGAGCTAGGATATTTTTGCTTTGTTGTAGTCATCTTTCCTTGATTTCTGTTTTTTTCTTGGACCTTTGGCCATATGGATGTGTTTAGCTGTCTGTTCTCATCGTCTTCTGGGCTTGGATCCACAGGGGAAGCTTTGGTATAATAGTCGAATTGCTTGGCAATCTGTCGTTGCTTACAGGGGGATCTCAGGGTCACTGTGTTTCTAATAGCCTGAAGCACTGTGAGCTGGTGCAGCCTATTCCCAGGTAATGAGGAATGGCCTGGGATTGTTTCACTGCTCCCAAGTCGGACTTCTCTATGTTGCACACTGAGTGATCATCCTGTAGTGGTTCTGATGGTATGGACCTTTTTGCCCAGGCACAGATTCTGTGGACTCTGGTTGTCCCCAAGGAGACTGAGAGGGCCTGGCTCCATGCCTAATATGTCTGGGTTTTTGAGAATACAGCTATGGTCCCCCGGCTTCTGGCTTCCACGTTTTAGAGCCCTCAGCCTCTGTGCGCCTCAGCAGCTAGCGCTGTCTCTGTGCACCTCTGTGTGCACCCAGCCCTGCCACTTCCCTGTGCTCGCTTCCACTCGGCTCCTTCGCTGCGGGCAAGTGCCTCTGCCCTGCCCCCTGTGGCACTGCTGTAGCCAGCTGCCAAGCCTCACAGGGGTCCGCAAGTTTTTCTAGATAGTTGGAGGGCTCGTTTGGGGTGTGTGGGACCCAGTAGACTAGTGAGTGATCCCGTGTGTGGTCTCAATCCGATCCGCTGCTGCCGGGGCTGTGAACCTCCTGCCGTGTACCCTGCGCTGCCTTGCTAAGACTCCTACTGGTCTGCAATGTTTCCCAAATAGCTATAACATCCGCCTGAGGTGTGGGGTACCCAGTAGGCTGGTGAGTGATCCTGTGTGGGGTCTGATTCTGCCTGCTGGGTATTAGAGTCGATCTTACCCAAAGTCTCTCCAGATGGGGTTCCTGATTCCCGGATTCAGCAGCTTCCGTGTCTGAGAGAGACGGGGACAGAGCCTTGTCCTGGGACTTTTAAGGGTCCCCTGGGGGCTGGGTGTGTTCCCTGTGGGTCTAGTTCCTCCAGTTTTTGCACAGTGTCCAATAACTCTGTGCTTTTTATGTCTCTTTTCCCTACATTCAAAATGCGTCCATGCGGGCCACCGCCATCTTGGATCCCCCATTTATGGAATTTTTCATGTGTCATTATCAGGTTCTGGTTGTCTACAGTTGCCCAAAATTATAGTGAATCAAACTGCAGATGAAAAAAGAATCTCAGACAGGGCTACTACCAGCCTCCTGTGCTCCCAGATTCCATGCAGTCATTCGGACACCAAGGGGAAGATCTGCGGGGCTGTGGGAATGGAATTATTCTTAGCGGAACCATTGTGGCCTTGGTCAAAGCACGTTCTGAGCTGTGCGGTAGCAGCAGGACCACATCGGAGCAGCAGTCTGGCAAACACAAGCATATTTCCCCAGAGGAGTGTTGGACATGCAGGCCCCTCTATAGGATTTGCATTTACTTGGAAGAACACTGCAGCTAGACAGAGCAGCGGGATACACTTCCAGTAATGGGTCACACTGCTGGCACCAGTGCAGTGTCCACGTCTTGGACAACAGAGGCCCTAATTGCCAGTATCCACAGGACAGCTCCAGCACAGATGTAGGAGAACTGAGATCAGAGCAGGCAGAAAGGCAGGTGGCAGGGTTGGAAGGCGGCTTGGATCTCCACTGGGTCCTAGCCCTGGATGGGTTGTGGGGTTAATATCGGACTCCTTTGCTAGTGCTGGCTCCTCTTGTGGGGAAACCAGATCTTTAGCATATATAGTTCCACCCCTGGAGCAGTGTGTTCTTGGCCTGGGTGCAATGCTGCGTGACTTAGGCTACAAGGGCTTAGTGCTTAGGACAGGGAGGCACAGAGGTTCCCTGGGGACCATTGAGACAGATTGGACAAAAGCAGAGATATACACATGCTGAAAGGCAGTGTGTGAGGTGCAAGCCTATCTGGGACTGCACAGCAAAAGCAGGGACAGCAAAGAACTTGGTACTGGAAATATAGACACTGAAGGATCGGAGTCACCAGACATGAACACTGAGTGCTTCCCACTGGGAGTACACGAAACTGTACTCTCTCCCTGTCAGATCCTTTCAGGTCTCCAGCTGGGGGACTCAACCCCCAAACTTAGGACCTCCAGAGTCCACAGCATCTGGGCTTGGACACCCGGGAGCATACCAGCAGAGCTGCTACATGCTGAATACCCAGACTACAACACAGAGAGTACTGACTTGGGAGCAATGAAACAATCCAGGGCCATTGCTCATTGCCTGGGAGATGTGGGCTATACCAGATTACAGTGCTTCTGGCTTTAGATGCACATTGACCCTGAGAACCCCCTGAGAGCAGCTTGGGAAGACCATGAAGATGGTCTTACATGAAGACACATAAGCTGCAGGGGAGCTACAGCCCCAGCCAACAGCCTGACAACCTACCTATCACCTCTACAATGACGAGTAGCATCCCAGGAACCTACAGGAACACACACATCCCACCACAAACCCTGACCTGAGTCCCCAATTGGGACAGAAAGGAGTGAACTCTGGGAAACACACTGAGAACAAACACCACACAAGGCCCCATCTAGCTTGTGGAGAGCTACAGATCACCAAGCTATATGACTTCTACACCAAAGCTCCCTTCTTGGAACCAAGCCCAGAGGTCACCAGGAACAAAAAGCTAAGAAAAACCAAATGGCTAAAGGTCTGTGAAAGAACAGATCCAACAAAAGTCAGGGAAATATGATTCCAACAAAATGCAGCTATACCAGTACAGAAATCTCTGACCACTCCACCACAGCTGAAACACATGAAAATGAGGACAAATCCATATTCTGGAAAGTGACAGAGTCCTTTCAAGAAGAATTTAAATCTCTGAAGGAATTCAAAGATTCCACAATTTTACAGGAGAAAGCAATGAAGAATCCCATTAGAGATCTTCAAGCCAAAGTGGCTCAACTTGAACAGGAAAGAGACAAGGTAACAAGAAAATTGGAGCATGAAACATATTAAACTAATAAAATGTTTTAAGCCTTGAAATTGGAAGTAGAAGCAATAAAGAAAACACAGAGAGAGATAAGAGTGGAAGTGGAGAATCCAGGGAAGATAACAGGAACTACAGATATGAGTATCAAAAATAGGATACAAGAGATGGAAGATAGGAGGATCTCAGGTGTGGATGATTCGAAGCAAGAAATCAGCACAACAACCAAAGAAAATGAGAAATCTAAAAACGTTCTCACCCATAACATCCAAGAAATCAAGGACTCAATGAAAAGATGGAACATAAGAATTATAGGCATAGAGGAAAGAGAAGACTCCTGACTCCAAGGTCTGGTAAACATCTTCAACAAAATCATAGAAGAAAACTTCCCAAACCTAAAGAGAGAGATACCAATTCCAAGAGACATAAAAAACACCAAACAGATTAGATCAGAAAAGAAACTCCTCTTGCCACATACTAATTGAAACTCCAAATGTACAGAACAAAGAAAGAATATTAAAAGCTGTAAGAGAAAAAGGTAAAGTAACATATAATGGCAGACCCATCACAATTACACCTGACTTCGCCTCAGAAACTTTAAAAGCCAGAAGGGCCTGCGCAGACATCCTACAAGCCCTGAGAGAACATAGGTGCCCAGCCAGACTACTATACCCAGCAAAACTCTCTATCAACATAGATGGAGAAAACAAGATATTCCATGACAAAATCAAATTTAAACAGTATATATCCACAAATCCCGTCTTACAGAAGATTTTAGAAGGAAAATTCAAACCCAGAGAAGATAACTGCACCCAAGGAAACAGAGGAAACAAAAGACTCCCCTGCAGTTAAACCAAAAGAAACACAGAACCACCACCTACACCAAAATAGTAGGAAATAACAACCTTTGGTCATTAATATCCATCAACATTAATGAGCTCAACTCCCCAGTAAAAAGACACAGGCATGCAGATTGGATCCATAAACAAGACCCATCATTTTGCTGAATACAAGAAACACATCTCACTAACAAAGATAGATGCTATCTAATAGTAAAGGGCTGGGAAAAGGGTTTCCAAGCAAATGGACCCAGGAAGCAAGCTGGAGTAGCCACCTTAATATCAAACAAAATACACTTCTAAATAAAGTTATTCAAAAAAGACAGAGAAGGGCATTACATACTCATTAAATGAAATATTCATCAAGAGGACACCTCAATATTGAACATCTATGCCCCAAATACAAAGGCAACTACATTTGTAAAAGAAACTCTTTTAAAGCTAAAATCACACATCAATCCACACATTAGTAGTGGGAGACTTCAACACCCCACTCACAACAATGGATAGGTCTTCAAGACAGAAATCAAACAGGGAAATAATGAGTCTAATAAAGGTCATGAACCAAATGGACCTAACAGATATCTACAGAACATTTCACCAAATACAAAATAATCCACCTTCTTCTCAGCACTGCACAGAACCTTCTCCAAAATTGACCATATATTCGGACACAAAGCAAGCCTCAACAGATACAAGAAAATTGAAATAACCCCTTGTATCTTATCAGACTACCATGGAATAAAGCTGGACTTCAACAACAACAGAAACAACAGAAAGCCTTCACACACATGGAAATTGAACAACTATTTACTGGATGACTACTGGGTCAGGGAAGAAATGAAGAAGGAAATCAAACACTTCTTAAAACCCAACGAAAATGAAGGGACAACATACCTAAACCTAGCACAATGAAAGCTGTGCTATGCAGAAAGTTCATAGCACTAAGTCCCGTCAAAAAGAAAATTCTGACAGCTCATATTAGCAAATTAACATCTAAACTGAATGAATTGGAAAAAAAAGAAGCAAACACTCCCATGAAGAGCAGAAGGCAGGAAATAATTAAACTTAGGACTGAAATCAGCAACTTAGAAACAAAAAGAACAATACAAAGAATCAATGAAAACAAGAGTTGGTTCTTTGAGAAAATCAATGAAATAGATAAACCCTTAGCCAAATTAACTAAAAGGCAGAGGGAAAAACCCCAAATCCACAAAATCAGAAAGAAAAAGGGAGAAATAACAACAGATATTGAGGAAATCCAGAGAATCTTTAGGTCCTACTTTAAAAATCTATACTTCACCAAATTTGAAAACCTAAGCGAAATGGGCAATTTTCTTGACAGTTTCAACATACTAAAGCTAAATCAAGATCAGGTTAACATATTAAACAGCCCTATAACTCCTAAGGAAATATAACAGTCATCAAAAATCTCCCAACCAAAAAATCCCAGGACCAGATGGTTTCAGCATGAAATTCTACCAGACCTTTGAAGAAGAGCTAATATCAGTACTCTTCAAACTCTTTCACAAAATAGAATGAGAAAGAACACTGCTAAACTCATTCTATGAGGCCACAGTCACTCTGTTTCCTAAACCATACAAAGACCCAACAAAGAAAGAAAACTTCAGAACAATCTCCCTCATGAACATAGATGCGAAAGTACTTAATAAAATACTGACAAACTTTACCCAAGAACACATCAAAAGTATCATACATCACAATCAAGTAGGCTTCATCTCAGGAATGCAGGATGGATCAACATATGAAAATCCATCAATATAATTCACCACATAAACAAGTTGAAAGAAAAAACCACATGATAATTTCACTAGATGCTGTAAAAGCATTTGAAAAAATCCAACACCCCTTCATGCTAAAAGTCCTGGTGAGAACAGGCATACAAGGAACATACCTAGAAATAATAAAGGCGATATACAGCAAGCTAGTAGCCAACATCAAATTAAATGTAGAGAAACTTGAAGCATTTCCTATAATCTCAGGGACAAGACAAGGATGTCCACTTTTGCCATATCTCTTCAACATAATACTGAAGTTCTTGCTAGAGCAATAAGACAGCTAAAGGAGATCAAGGGGATATAAATTGGAAACAATGAAGTCAAATTATCCCTATTTGTGGAAAATATGATAGTATACATAAGTGACCCCAAAAATTCCACCAATGAACTCTTATAGCTGATAAACACCTTCAGTAAGGTGGCTAGATAAAAAATTAATTAAAAAAAATCAGAAAAAAAATTAATGGGCTAAGAAAGGAAGCAGGGAAACAACACCCTTCACAATAGCCACACACAATATAAAATCCCTGGGGTTAACTCTAATCAAGCAAGTGAAAGACCTGTGTGACAAGAACTTCAAGTCCTTGAAGAAAGAAATTGAAGAGGCCATCAGAAGATGGAAAGATCTCCCATGTTCATGGATAGGTAGGATCAACAAAATAAAAATGGCCATCCTACCAAAAGCAATATACAGATTCAATGCAATTCCTATGAAAATACCACCACATTGTTTATAGACCTAGAAAAGCAATTCTAAACTTCATATGGAATAACAAAATACCCAGAATAGCTAAACTATCTTCTACAATAATAAAAAAAAAATCTGGAGGTATCACCACCCCAAATTTCAAGCTGTACTACAGAGCAATAGTAATAAAAACAGCATGGTACTAGTATAGAAACAGACCAGTGGATCAAAGGAATCGAATTGAAGACGCAGAAATAAACCCACACACCAATGGTCACTTAATTTTTGACAAAAAACCAAAACCACACAATGGAATAAGGACAGCATCTTCAACAAATGATGCTGGTCCAACTTAATGTCCACATGTAAAAGAATGAAATTAGACCCATACTTATCACCTTGTACAAAACTTAAGTCCAAGTGGATCAAAGTCCTGAACATAAGGCCAGACTACTAGAAGAGAAAGTGGGGAAAAACCTCGAACTCATCTGCACAGGTGACAAGTTCCTGAACAAACCACCAACAGCTCAAGACCTGAGACCAACAATCAATAAATGGGACCTCATGAAACTGAAAAGCTTCTGTAAGGCAAAAGACACTGTCATTCGAACAAAATGGCAGCCTACACATTGGGAAAAAATCTTCACCAACTCCACATTTGACAGAGGGCTAATATCCAAAATTTACAAAGAACTCAAGAAATTAAATGCCAAGTAACCAAATAATCCAATCAAAAAATGGGGAACAGAGCTAAACAGAGAATTCATAAAGAATCCCTAATAGCTGAGAGACAATTGAAGAAATGCTCAGCATCCTTAACCATCAGAGAAATGTAACTCAAAATGACTCTGAGATTCCATCTCACACCTGTCAAAATGGCTAAGATCAAAAGCTCAAATGACAGCACATGCTGGTGAGGATGTGGAGAAAGGGGCACTCTCCCCCATTTCTGGTGGGAGTGCAGGCTTGTGCAACCACTATTGAGGTCAGTTTAGTGATATCTTAGAAAACTTGGAATAGCTCTGCCTTGGGACCCAGCCATACCACTTCTTGGTATACATCCAAATGATTCCTCACCAAATCACAAGGTAGTTTCCTCATCTATGTTCACAGCAGCCCTATTTATAATAGCTAGAAACTAGAAAAAACCCAGATGCCCCTGAACTGAAGAATGGATTAAAAAACTGTGATACATCTACACGATGGAATACTACTCAGCTTCAGAAACAATGAAATCATGCAATTTGCAGCCAAATGGATGTATCTAGAGAAGCTAATCCTGTGTGTGCTAACCCAGACTCAGAACAATGCACATGGAATCTATTCACTTATAGTTGGATTTTAGACATATAGTACAGGATAACTATTCTACAACCAATACACCAAAGGGAACATGAACATAGACTTTGTAACCTGTCAATGAGACACTTTGCCCTAATGGTGTTGCCTTTTAGGACCCCAGTGTATGAGGAGGCTCCTGGCCCTCATATGACTGCTGAAATGGGGCAGGGGTCTGTTATGTAGGGACACTCCACTCCAGAGGAGTGGGATGGAAGGAATAGCAGGTAGAGGGTGGGAGGGCAGGAGTGGGAGGGGTCGAAAGAGGACACTGTGATGGAGATGTAACCTGAAGTAATAAATATTTTTTTAAAATGAAAAAAAAAAGAAAGAAGAATCTCATATATCGAACCATGCCAGGCTAATACCTGACACAAGGTGTCTAATCATCTTCACTTCAACCCTGGTTTTTAACCACATTCTTCCCATGGGGTTTATTGCAGCAACTCATGGCAGCACACTTTCCTTTATTCTTTCATTATTCTTTCTACTAATGTTTGCTTATGAAAATGTTTCAACAAGCTTTCAAAATCCTGAGCAAATTTTACCCTCTGGATCCCATATATACAGTGTATCTTCTTTAAAGTAAGGAGAAAACTCAATCTGTTAAGGACAGAGAGTTGTTCATTTGGTTGTTTAAACTTCAGACTATAGGCATATGGTTTTCTGTAATTAAAACCTTAATCTAATCACTCAAGAATTATTCACTAGTTTTCTTAGGATGTGAATTCTCACATTTGCTATGAGAGAGAGTTCACAAATTTGTTATTATATGTGTTGTAGTAATGATGATTTTCAGGCTTATATGTTGATTGTGAGTTTGAATTGCAAAATACATTATCTAAGTTGACATAGGAATTAGTCCTAGAGAATAAAAATGCATATGTGAAGTTACTGTGTTCATGTTGGCTGTCATTGGCAAAGATTTATCATAGTATATTTACTAGAGAGTATTGAAATTCAAGACAAGTTGTCATTCATTCCGCGTAATAACATTTTGAGATATATAGTTTCAGAGAAAAAAAAAAACGGAAGCAAAGAGAGGCTAATTGTAATAGTAAATGGTGGAATTAGGACTTAGAGCATTCAAAACCAAAGCCTTCCCATTATTCACACTAAGATGGTGTTCAGTCATACAGAGTCAGGCCATCTTGCCTTAGCAACATTGACCATCAGCAGTAGTCCAGACTTCAGAAGCATGAGGCACGAACAACAGCTATTGAGTTGGCTTTTAAGTCAAGTCCTCCCTTAGATGTTCTGCTTCAGTCTGCTTCTTTACTGTGGAAGACTGTGGACAATGTGCCCTTTCCAGACTGGCTCTAACATAATCTGGTGCTGCCCTAAGGCAAATGCTTCTACTGAAGTTATGATCGACTCCTTAATATGGATCTAGTGGCAGAACTGATATCGGTTGTTACCTGAGTCATTCATTGACTGCCAGATTTGTCTCAACGCTTTCCTTCTCAATAAGCTCTCTCACCTGTTTCCAACAGATGCACCATCATTCACCTCTACCATCACTGGCCCTCTGCGTGATTGCTAATTGCACAATTT
Organism: Lophiomys imhausi; assembly: GCA_907164525.1. Lineage (NCBI taxonomy): Eukaryota > Metazoa > Chordata > Mammalia > Rodentia > Muridae > Lophiomys > Lophiomys imhausi. Next base: position 506,042 of record CAJQZJ010034040.1, read on the forward strand.
GGATTTCATTTCACCTGTACTTGAGTTGATTTTAGGCCCAGATGTTAACTGGAATCTGAGGTATTAGACCTAAATGATGAAATGGGTGGTTATCCCAAGTGGAAGTCAAGGGAAATAGGATCCGTAGGAACTGGAGAGGTTGGAGCTAAATCACAGACTAGTTTGGAGGGAAATTCAAGTCAGGGAGGTCTGAATCCAAGTATCAGCAACCAGAAACAGACCATCTGATAGAAGAGACCTAGCAGATAGGCTGGCAAGATCAGCTGAGGCTGGTATCCTGGGCTGTAGACCTTCCTGGCAACCAGGAGCTCTGCTTCTTGGTTGAGCAGTTTGGAGTGGGTCCTGCATCACAACAGAGGCTGAATCCAAGTGGTATTTTCCCTGGCTGTATGACCTTCAGTGAACTGAAATATTCCTCTGAGTTCCCCTTTCTTTGTAACCCGGCAGTCAGAGTGCTTCCTCAGAATCTAGTAGGAAGTATGTGAGGTCACCGACTGGTGTGGGTTACATACGTACTCGTTGTACGATGCTCATCCTTAGTAAATCTGCCTGTGTTTGAGAGCTTCACAGCCCTAGATAAACCATTTCCCATTTGATTTTCATTGTCTAGTCCCACAAGAGGTCAAGTGGAAACTCTTTAATACCCCATCCAGCAGAAGCACCCTAAAATCTATTCTAAACTTATTACTGGGAAAAGAGTTTCATTTTTGAGGATTATCTTCCAGCTACCCTGTAACTTAAGACCAAATTGACAAATTAGATTAAATCTCATTACTAAGGAAAAATACTTTTGAAATATTAAGGCCTGGATATATGTTTAAATAACCTTGTTAAATTTGCTTTCCCTGCAGAGGGCTTTTCATTATTCTTTTTCATTAAAATAAAATGTGCCTATGGTTGACTTTCTAAATGTGTTTTCCTTAGGCCTTTGGCCTGTTGTTAGCCATTATTATCCTAATATTAAACCCTGTCCTCCTGAATCCCAGTGCTCTGTTACCCCCTGAGAAGTCACCTGTGGTGATGATATAGTGAGCATTTCATGTGCTAAATAATAATCAGAAGTTTAAATGTATAGTAGTCCTAGCTAGCCAATAGGAGCCTGTCACTCACTTTCTTTTGCAGTAATTTTCACTATAAAATTTTCTTTAGAAAAGGGTGGAGAAAGAACACTACAAGGCAAATGTCTCCACACTCCAGGCTGTGGTAAATAGGGTATCTAATATCCAGAAAATGAATATGCAGCCTCCAGGGAAACATAGGCAATGAAGTGAAATGGATTTTCAGATTAGAAAGTTTAGTACTAGGGAAGAAAGGGAACTAATTTACAAGAGAAAGGAATAGAAGTAGTTGGTTTCCACCCTTCTGATAATCTGGCTCTGTATAGCCTTCCCTCTTCTTTTGATTTCAAACTCTACAGCAGTAGAGGGTTTCCTGCTCCTTTATGTTTAGATAAGCCTCCCCATGCTCTATGAAGTAATAACTTTCTGATTTGCTTTGATCTATCAATCAGGCAGTAAATTCTGGCTTCATTGCACCCATAATGCAAAACTCAACTGTAATCATTGTTACAAAAGGAGATGACATAAAGTTGTACATTTGAGAGAGGCATTTCCTCTTTATCAACAAGTCTGTGTGTGATACACACAATTTCCGTGTCATTCAGGCAGTTGAACTTGTTGCAAGCCTGTTGCACAAGGACAGTGTGTTAAGACTCTAATGATATTTCACTTATTTACAGGATTATTCTGCCTGCTATTTCATATGCTATAAAAACCGTAAATTAAAGTATGTTGGAACATGGGTTATGGAATCAACAATTTGTAGTCAAGTCTACTTGTACATTGTCAACCTTGTTATTTCAGTTCTTTGGCTACAAAGCATTCCTTACTTTCCACTTTGTCTGAACAATTTAGGCTTATAAATTAAACCTCCCTTAAAACCTATGAAATTCATCCTAGTTTATATGTTCAAAGCCAAGAGTCTTTGGAAGAAGTCTAAATGTATTTGGCAACTGATATTAATATTCTATTATCTGTCTATCTCAATGAGTTTAAAGTTCTATAGCTAACTCAGTTTCCATCTTAACTTGCATTACCAACTTAAAAACATCTTCTTAGGCCTAGAACATCCTTTTAATTCCTAAACAATTTACAATTTAACTGTGACACTATCAGTTGTCAAATACATATGGACTGGACATGGGTAATGTATGTTATACCTTATAATTTTCATAATTGTGGCTTAATTGTTCTTATTATTTTGTATTGTATTTCTTGTTATAAAAAAAGAGCCTTTTATTGAACTAAAAGTGGGAGCTGTTGAGGGGAAAAGATACATCTTAAATTTTTTAAAAATGCAGATAGGATGGTGAGGGGGAAGAGTGTAGGAGGCTGGGACCAGGAGGGGAAGGAGGGAGGGGTCTAACATTGAGATGTAACTTGAAGGCATAAATAAATGTTTAAAAGAAAAGAATGGAAGAAATGTCTATGATTTCTACTTACTTTATTTCCTGTGGAAACACAATTCACTGTCTAGCTGTCCTTAGCAAAGAACATAGCTTCAAAGTCACATGCAAATGAGTTTGCAATTCTCCAAATGGTTCCATAAACTGAAAGACATTCTGACAACTGAGCAGATTTTCTTGAAAGTTCCTTATTTCACTCTCATGTTACCTCCCTTTCTTCCCTACCCCTTTTATCTTTCCACTTAAGTGTATGTGTGGACTCTGCCCTGATTCTACTTCAGTAGCAGACTGAATATGGACATGAAAGGGATACCATGAGGTTATAGTGGTAAAATGTATAGATCTTTTAGGAATTTCTCTCCTTTAGACACTACCTGGGAAGCTTTAAAAACTCTAAGCTCAGTATGAAGCAGTACAATTGATTGATTTATCTCTTTACTCAGTGGTATTTTATTGCACACATAAGTTCATCATTAAAAGGAGTCAAGCACCAATTCCAAAACATATTTCTTTATTTTTATTTTTTGTTTGTTTTTGGTTTTGGTTTTTCAAGACAGTGTTTCTCTGTCTATCCCTGGCTGTCCTAGACTCACTTTGAAGACAAGATTAGCCGTGAATTCACAGAGATCAACCTGTTTCTGCCTCCAGAGTGCAGGGATTAAAGGCATAAATATTTACTTTCACCTGTTAATTCCCATTTTTTCCTGCATTGTAGCAACTTCTGTAAAATGATGCCTGGTATCCTACAGTTACCTGTGTTATTCTAGAAAATGAAGAAATTGTAACCCTGATGAGGTGACTTAGCCGGTCAAGGTGTTTGCAGCTCAACAATGCAGGCCGAAAAGACTGTTCTCAGTCACTGGAACCCACAAAAAATGTGGGAGGAGAGAACCAGATGCTAGATCCACAGAATGGTCTTCTGTCTTCCATATGTATGCTGTGCCATGCTTCCTTTACCACATGTATAACACGTACACACACACACCCCACTAGTAGCAGTAATAGACATACAACAATTGCTAGAATAAAATTTTCTTATACTTCTTTTACCAGGTAGGGCGTTGGAAAAAGGTGACTTTTGGCCTCCCTTTGAGAGCCAGAAGCTTGCCAATGATTAACTTTATTGAAGGCAAACCTCAGAAAACAGTGAGGAATCTGAAGGCCAGGATACCTGTTAAACAAACCACCTTGTTCTTTTGTGAAAGGGTAAGAATGAGGGAATTGTACTCTGGTCCTGTCACTTTTACGGGGGTGGGGGGGGGGTTGTAAAGTGTTCCTAGTTTATAAACATGATTGGGATCTGATACAGTATGGAAAAAAAAACAGCTTTTGAATTTCCAAAGTTTTGTACTTATAAAAACAAATTATATTTCTTTGTAAATAAGGAAGTATGAAAAATGTAATACTCTAGGGTTTTAAAATGATATACAGCTTCTACCCTTTATGAAAGTTGACCTGTTTCAATTGCTTTCAAGTATAATACAGAGTTCCAAATGTACTCTGTCTCTTTTACGTTCATAGAGAACCAAATCAAAACTTTTAAACTAAGCAGGTCACAGTCCCACAGTATATACTCTGAAACTGGGAGCCTAATTAAATGCTTTCTTCTATGAGTTTCCTCGGTCATAGTGTTCTTTCACAGCAATAGAAATATAACTAAAACACACACCATTCATTCTTACAACAGCCCATTGTGTAGAATTCATTGTTAGAAAAGATAAAACTGAAGCTGCTGAAGCTCAAAGGTGATAAGATTTTTACTCTCTAACAACCTTTAAACTCAAAAGGAGAAGCGCCACATTATTATTTGTCATTTATTTTATTTTAAATTATTTTATATGAATGATTTTTTTTGCCTGCATGTATACATATGAATATGCTTTCCTGGTTCTTTTGGAGGCCAGAAGAGGATGTCATATGCCTTGGAACTACATTTATGAACAGGTGTAAATCACCATGTTGGCACTTGAAATCAAACCTGGGTCCTCTGCAGGAGGAAAAAGCACTCCAAGTCTCTGAGATATCTCTCTAGCTCTATCATTTGTTTCTTAAAGAAGAGGGAAATAAATCAAATCGGAGTACAGTCTGAACAGTTCAGTTGGAGCAGACACAAAAAATAATGTAGCTGAGAGAGAAGGTCCTGAAAACCTTGTGATTCTTTAGTAACATACTTGAAAAGTTATTTTGCAAACTTCCTAGCATGAGCAGTAGCTGAATAGTAACTGAATAGAGTCCAAAGCTGGACCAAAGCAGTTCTCTGTTATCATGGTAATGCACCCTGTGGTGGTTTCACTTTGTATGTAATGTAAAAAGCAGAAAGCAAGATTGGGGTACAGCCAAGTGATGGAGCACAGACTTACCATGTCCTTGGTTCAATTGCTAGTACCCAACACAAACAACAAAGATATCAGGATCAAAAACTTCCTTCCTCCTGAGGGTCACAGCCAACCGGGGAGCCCTGTAGAACTGAAGCCCTGCAGGGTAGACTGAAGAGTAGGGGGAACAGGATAAAGATAGACAGGACGAGGGGAAGACAAGAAGGTAAATGAAGAAAACAGCACAGACAGAACAAAAGAAGTCAAGTGTTGAAGTTTTTTTTTCATATCAGTGAGGAGAGAGTTGGCTCACATTTCTGCAAATGCAAGGTGCTTCTTGATATCCCCCCTCCTACTTGGAAAGCTTTTCCTCCACCCTCCATCACGGCTATGATTCCTCCACCAGTCAAAATTCTATTTGAAAAATTAAATTACGTCTGAGATGCAAGCACCCCCAAAAAGGCTCTGGCAGATCAGAACAGTCAGGATTCAAATTAATTGCTTAATGGAAAAAATATGTCTTAGAACAATGCTGATAATTTGCTATAAGCAGGGTATGTTTGTAGCTCTTTGAAATGAATTGAATTGCTGGTTACAAGAATTAATGCTTATAGGGAAATTGTGATTGAAATCCTCGAAGTTAAGTATTAATTCCTTAAAGCAATTGGTAATTAGTGGAGAATTGTGCACCCACAGTCAGTATCACATTCAACACTTAATTATATACTGTCTCAAGTTGTTTTCTCATTGTTGCATGCAGGTTAGTCTTGTCTCCCAAGTTGATCATAAACCCAGAGAGAATAAATGCTAGACTTTTTTCTTTTATTGGAGGATCCCAGTTGTACAAACACAGAGCTGAACAGAGGGATACTCAAAAGTTGGTGGATGTCTATTCAAATAAATCAGTGAACTTAGATAAGGTGATTTTTGGAAAAAAAAAATGTTTAGTTATCTCAGCATACCAAGAACAAGGACACATTTCACAGGAGAGCCAAAAAAGTGAACATATTATCTAGCTGAGATCTCAGGTGTTAAATGGTGTAGGGAATTTGAAAGCAGAGGTTCTATTTGAGTAAAAAAAAAAAACAAACAAAAAATGTAGCTGGCTTGAGGTCAGGGACTTGCAGTGTGATCTGAGTTACATTCATTTACCTATTCTTTACCAAGATTGAAAATAGTGATTAGTCCTAGCAGGGGCTTAGAGCAGGAGACTCGATGACCCTGTGTCTGCTTGAAACATTCTAGGATTTCTAGAGTTTCCAAAAGCCTTCAACGTAGCATGTGTGCATGTACAATAATATGTGCATGTAGATATAGATGTATAGTATAGTCCAAAGAATTTGCTACTATTCATTATTAATGATATATATGATTATGTTCATCATATAGACCTGTGTCACTCCACAGCAGAGACATATAAGAAACCACCACTGATCGTAGGGTATCTATATTTGCTTGTATCTTATTTGTTTTCTGAGTAAGTCTTCAGTGTAAAATATACTTAATATATTTTTTGTGAATTTGTTTTATGAGACAGAGTAGCCATGGCTGGCCTGGTTCTTGATGTATAGCACTGGATGGTATGGACTCAATGACAGTCTTCATTCTCAGCCTTAGGAGTGCTGGGGATTGCAGGCATGTACCAATGTGCCCAACCCTAATGTAACCATTGCAACATTGGTCCTCTTTAAAAGGATACTACAGACTAATCCATGACATTTATTTTCCCTAGGTAAAGTGCAACTGATGATGGAAAGCTGGGAAGATATAAACGAATTTCCTGCACAATAATTGTAATGTAAACAGGCAATGATTTCTAGGTAATTCTCTCCTGCTCTCTTCCCCCCTTCTTAGTTTTTAAAACTTCTTATTTATTTTTTTAAATGTATTTTTTTTAATAAAAACTTTACAGCCTGATAGAAGCCCCGTTCCTCCTTTCCTCCTAGTCTTACCCTTACACCCTTTTCTCTCTTCCCCTTCTCTTCAGGGCCACTACCTCCTACCCCTGCCCCCACCCTGAGTACTCACCCTCCCTGGTTCATCAAGTCACAGCAGAACTAAGTGCATCCTCTCCCACTGAGGCCAGCAAGGTAGCCCAGCTATGGGAAAACGATCCAAAGATAGGCAACAGAGTCAGAGACAGCCCCCACTCCAATTGTTAGGGGACCCACTTGAAGAGCAAGCTGTGCATCTGCTATATATATATATAAAATGCCTAAGTCCAACCCATGCATACTCAGTCTTTGTGAGTCCCCATGACCTTAGATTAGTTGACTTGGTAGATCTTCTTTATGGAATCCTTGACCCCTCCTGCTCCATCATTCCTTCCCCACAATTTTCCACAAGACTCCCTGAGCTCTACTTGTTGTTTAGCTGTGGGTCTCTGCATCTGCTTCCAACAGCTGCTGGATGAAGCCCCTCAGAAGACAGTTATACTAGGCTCCTGTCTGCAAGCTTGAGCGGAATGTTATTAATAGTGTCAGGGGTTTGCTCTCTCCCGTAGGATGGAGTTCAAATTGGGCCAGTCATTGGCTGTTCCTTGGGCCCTTCTTGTTACTTAAGTTCTTTTTATTTTATTTTATTTTTTGAAGATGCCACTTGGTAAATTTTTATTTTCTACATTTAATGAGCCACTTCAGTCACGACATGGATATAACACTACAGGATATTTCACAGGGAGCTATGAGAATGGGCGAGTTGAGCATATGGAATCATGTGTCCATGTTAATGTGAGAAATTCTAACATGGCAAATAGCCATGGTCATGCTGTGGATGCTCAAGTCACTGGCCATCCTAAGGCATTCTTCCACATGCTCCGCAGCTCAGTTTCTGCACCACTCATAATACAGAACAAATGATTTTCCTGGCTGTCAGGTTGTGGAATTCTCTGGCTGTTCTCTTTGCTAGCTGCCATCAAGGCCAATTCCTTTCCCTCTCTCCTCTGCTTTCCTTGTCTCCTAGTTGTCTTGTTTTTGTATTCATTATAATAACTACAACTATTCTTGGCTTTTCCATCTTAGTGATGGGTTGATAATTACTCTGACTTTTTTGTTTGTTTGTTTTGTTTTGTTTTTCAAACCAGGGTTCCTTTGTGTATCCCTGGCTGTCTTAGAATTTGTTCTGCATAGACCAGGCTGACCTTGAACTCACAGAGATACATTTGCCTCTGCCTCTCGAGTGGACTTGTGGATCTGAATATTATAAACCTTTTGGGCAACATTGCCCACAAAAAAAAAAAAAAATACATTTCCAACAAGGTTCAGTTAAGAACAGCTCATCCTGGTGTAAGGGAAGGTAGTTATTGTCAGTGACTGGGGGACAGAAGCCCAGCTCTGTGGAACACAACTGCCCACATATTGTCACGCAGGCACTGCAGCATGAACTTAAGTTCTTTTTAAACTTCCTTGTTTTTTAGTAGCTGAGTAGTATTCCAAAGTGTAAATTTACCACATTTTCTTTATTCATTCTTCTGTTGAGGGACATCTAGGTTATTTCCAGTTTCTGGCTATTTCAAATAATGCTGCTATGAACATAAAGTGTCCTTGTGGTATAGTGGAACATCTTTTGGGTATATGCCCAGGAGTGGTGTAGATGGATCTTGAGGTAAAACTACTCCTAATTTTCTGAGAATGTGTCAGATTGATTTCCAAAGTGGTTGCACAAAGTTTGCACTCCAATCAGCAATGGAGAAGTATTTCCCTTGAAGTTTGCACTCCAATCAGCAATGGAGAAGTATTTCCCTTGCTCCACATCATTAACAGCATGTGGTGTCAACTGAGTTTCTCATCTTAGCCATTCTGAGTGGTGTAAGGAGGAATCTTTAGAGTCATTTTGATTTGCATTTCCCTGATGACTAAGGATTTGAACATTTCTTTAAAGTGCTTCTTGGCCATTAGAGATTTCCCTATTGGGAATTCTCAGTTTAGCTCTATACTCCTTTTTGTCTTTTTTAGTGATTATGATTTTATTCTCTTTTTCTGATTTTCTTCTACATTTATTTATTTCCTCAAGTTACACCTCAATCATAGTCCCCTACCTCCCCCCCACTTCTGGTCCCACCCTCCTACCCTCTTTCCCTTCACCATTCTATCTGCTATTTTTTTTTAATTTTAAAGAGTATCTTTTCCCCTTGAATAGCTCCCCCATCAGTCCAGTAAAAGGCTTTTTTTCTTATAACAATAAATATAAGACAATAAGAATAATTAGGCCATAATTATGAAAATTATAAGGTATAGCATATATTCCTAATGTCCAGTCTGTACATATTGGCAACTGTTCTTAATATTCTATTATCTATCTATCTCAATGCATTTAAAGTTCTATATCTAACTCAGTTTCCATCCTAACTTGGATTACCAATTTAAAAACTTCATCTTAGACCTAGAACATCCTTTTAATTCCTAAACAACTTTAAATTTATCTAGCTGGATTATTTGGTTTGTTGGTGTTTATTTCTTGAGTTCTTTATATACTTTGGATATTAGCCCTCCATTGGATGTGGGATCTTCTCCCAATCTGTGGGTTACTGTTTTGTTCTATTGATAATGACCTTGGCCTTACAGAAGCTTTTCAGTTTCATGAGGTCCCATTTATTAATTGTTGATCTTAGTGCCTGAGCTGTTGGTGTTCTGTTCAGGAAATTGTCTTCCGTGCCAATGATTTACAGGCTGTTTCCTACTTGTTCTTGTATTAGATTTAGTGTATCCAGTTTTATGTGGAGTACTTGATCTGCTTGGACTTGAGTTTTGTGTAAGGTGATAAATATGGATCTTTTTTTTATTCTTCTACATGAAGGCATCTAGTTAGACCAGCACGATTTGTTGAAGATGTTCCCTTTTTTTTTTCCCCATTGTATGGTTTTGGCTTCTTTATCAAAAATCAAGTGTCCATAGATACATGGGTTTATTTTTGGGTTATCTATTTGATTCCATTGATCTATCTGTCTGTTTTTATGCCAATACCCTGAGGTTTTTATTACTATTGACTGTAGTACAGCTTGAAATCGGGGATGGTGAAACCTCCAGAAGTTTTTTGTTGAACAGGACTGTTTTATCTCTCTTGGGCTTTTTATTTTTCCATATGAAGCTATGAATTTCTCTTTCAGGGTCTATAAAGAATTGTACTGGAATTTTGATGGGAATTGAATCTGGAGAATGCTTTTCCTAAAATGACATTTTTACTATGTTAGTTCCATCAATCTATGAGCATGGGAAATCTTTCCATCTTCTGGTATCTTATTCTATTTCTTTCTTTAGAGATTTGAAGTTCTTGTCATACAGCTCTTTCACTTGCTTGGTTAGAATTACACCAAGATATTTTATGTTATTTGCAGCTATTGTGAGGCACATTGTTTCTCCAATTTCTTTTTTAAACCTGTTTATTGCTTGTATAAAGGAGCACTACTGGTTTTTTAAGTTAATTTCATATGCAGCCACTTTGCTGAAGGTGTTTATCAGCAGTAGGAATTCTCCGGCATGATTTTTGGGGTCACTTACGTATACTATCATATACATCTCAATCATAGTCCTTTCCCTCCTCCCTAGCCAGGTCCCACCCTTCTACCCTCTTCCCCCTAACCTTCATATCTGCTTTTTTAAAAAAAAATTAAGGTGTATTTTTCCCCAACAGCTCCCCCTTTTAGTCCAATAAAAGGTTCTTTTTCTTATATCAATAAATGCAAGGCAAAATAATAAGAATAATTAGGCCACCATTATGAAAAATTATAAGGCATATTAATACAAAATTAAGGTTAACTCTTTTTAAGTTATTGTTCCTATGTAACGCTTAAAAATACAATATGGAGTTTTGGCCTTTTGATAGCAACTGTCACAAAATGTTTAGGATAATTAAGAAATGCAAACTAATAGTCATTCAAACATGTCATTTTGTAAGTACTAGCATAGTTTATCACACATGTTTTCTAAGTTAATCAGAAATCAAGTTGCTAAGAGATAAGCAACATTTGCTTTTCCAAATATACGGAGATAGATAGGTGATCTTCAAAAACCTCAAGAGATCTGTAGAATATGGCATTCAAAGACGTTTTCTTAACTTAAGATTGTTTGATATTGGGACATGTCAGCTTCTGACAGCACCCCCAATTCTACTCCAAGCAGAGCATGTCCATCGAAGAAACTCCGTTTGGAGATGGTTGCATTAGTGGCAAGCTTGTCACTGGGCAAGGAAACTCCCTTGCTTCAACTGTATATAGAATGCTGTCAGAAAAGGACAAAACTTGGAAGCAGGTAAGTTGACAGCTTAGCTCTGCCAAGACAGGGCAGGCAAGTCCTTCATAATTCCAACTTTACAATAAATGTCTGTCAGGGACACTGGACCAAAAGGCTGAAGATAGATGCTCTAATATATTGAGAGAAATTGGGGACTGTCCAGGTAGCCTCATAATTTCTTAATTTTAGAAGCTGCTGACTCTGCACTTCCTGTATATTCATATATATTTATCCTTCTCAGGTCTCTGATGTGGTTGAAGACTAGATAGTTAAAGTCTCATAGTTAAATTTTAAATTGTTTAGGAATTAAAGGGATGTTCTACGTATCAGAAGATGTTTTTAAGTTGGTAATGTAAGTTGTGATGGAAACTGAGTTATGTATAGAACTTTAAACTCATTGAGATAGCTAGATAATAGAATATTAGTTGCCAAATATGTATAGACTGGACATTGAAAATGTATGTTATACCATTGGTGTTATTAATGACCATTAATATAATGAGATATATTAATGAGCAATGATTGTTAATTCCTGTTATTTTGATGTTGGCAGTTGTAGTATGTGTGTATATGTGTTTCCCTTCTTTTGGTTTTCTGGTATGGGTTATTTATTATTTGTGGGTTTTTTGGGTGTAGTTAGCTTCTTTGGATTGCAGTTTTCCTTCTAGTATCTTATGTAGGGCTAGATGTATGTATAGACATGGCTTAAATTTGGTTTTGCTATGGAATATTTTGTTTTCTCAATCTATAGTGATTAAAGAGTTTTTCTGGATTTAGTAGTCTGGGCTTGGATCTAAGGTCTCTTAGAGACTGCAAGACAGATATCTTTAAAAGCCAGACCCTTATGTCATTTAAAAGCCAGAGAAGTTGTTGAAAAGTCTGCTACGGCCGGGCGTTGGTGGCGCACGCCTTTAATCCCAGCACTTGGGAGGCAGAGGTAGGTGGATCTCTGTGAGTTCGAGGCCAGCCTGGTCTACAAAGTGAGTCTAGGACAGCCAGAGCTGTTATACAGAGAAACCCTGTCTCGAAAAACCAAAAAAAAAAAAAAAAATAAAAAAAAAAAAGAAAAGTCTGCTACAATTCTGATAGGCCTGCCTTATATGTTACTTTGCCTTTTTCCTGTGTTGCTTTTAATATTGTTTCTTTTTACATTTGATGTTTTTATTATTGTGTTGTGGGAGGAATTTTTTTCTGGTCTAATCTATTTGGTGTTCTGTAAGCTTCTTATATGTGTATAAGCATCTCTTTCTTTAGATTAGGGAATTTTTCTTCTATGATTTTGTTGAAAATATTTTCTTGGTCTTTGAGCTGAGAATCTTCTTCCTCTTCTATTCCTATTAGTCTTAGACTTGGTCTTTTCATAGTATCCCAAATTTCCTGGATATTTTGTGTTAGAAACTTTTTAGATTTAACATTTTCTTTGACTGATGTATCCATTTTTTTTCCCTATGGTATTTTCTTTGCCTGAAATTCTCCCTTTCATCTATTGTATTCTGTTGGTGATGTTTGTGTCTACAGTTTCTGTTTTCTTACACAGGTTTTCCATCTCTAGGATTTCCTCAGTTTGTGTTTTCTTTATTGTTTCTATTTCCCTTTTGAGGTTTTGAACAGTTTTATTCATTTACTTCACTTGTTTGATTGTATTTCTCTATACTTCTTGCAGGAATTCATTCATTCCTCTTTAAAGGTTTCTATCATATTCATAAGACTAGATTTACAGTTATTTTCTTGTACTTTATCTGTGTTAAGCTATCTAAGACTTGGTGTAGTGTGATATCTGGGTTCTGATGGTGCCATGTTGCTCTGGCTCTTCTTGATTGTGTTCTTATGCTGCCCTTTAGCCATCTGGTTGTCCCTGGTGTTGGCAGGCTTAGTAGTCCCTGATGGCAGCAGGCCTCTGGAAGTCTCTGATGGCAGAGGGCCTCTGGGAAGGGAGGTAGAGCTGGTAGTCTCATTGCCTGGCCACAACTCTTCCTGCATTCAAAGAGTTTGGCTGGCAATGAAGGGTGCAGGTGATAGGTGGGGCTCACCATTGCCCTGAGGGAACAGTACAGTCAGGGAATTGGTAGTCCCTGGTGGCAGCAGGCCTCTGGAATACAGATAGAGCTATGGAACAGACAATGGAGTGCACCAGGGACAGGGTGTAGCTAACTGCTGTTAGTTTACCCAGAGGTGACCCGGGAGGCAGTGAATTGGGGACAAGGAATTCATCTGGTAGTCCCTGATGGCAACTGGTCTCTGCGAATGCAGGTAGAGGTGTGGGGTAGGTAATGGTGGGCACAAGAGGCAAGGCAGATCTCTCCCTCATTCTCTTATGTCTAGGAAAAGGGCCTCTATGAACCTCCCAGTACTGGTTTCTGAAACTTTTCCCCATTCCTTAAATTTCATGTTATAATCTGGTTGCTTTAACTTGCTTATGGTTCCCTGAACACAGCATATTTTCCTGCTGCTGTGACTTTTATTGCCCTGAAAAGCACTTCTTACTTTTCCCTCCAACTCTCATTTATCCTTTAAGAATTCTTGGAGGCAAACCTCCAGGATGCCCTTCTCCCTAAATCTTTAGATTAGATCAAGTGCCTTAATGATAAATTTATTGCACTTCAGATACACCCCAGCATGTCTCAAGGCTACTCTATCAATTTTATATTAAATATTACATTATGTGTCTATTTCCTCTACTAATATGCACATCCTTTTATTTTTTGCTTTATATACCCTTCTTTCTTTCTCTCTCTCTTTCCTCTAGTGATTGTCACAGTTCCCAGAAGTGGGAAAAAATACCACATAAATTTTGGTCGTCCTTGGTGCAGTTGTTGTGACAGTGCTGAAATGAAATGAACTTCTGTTTCGTCAAAGTAAACAAGATCATATGCTCAAAAGTTTCCAAGTTGTGAACAGTAAAAGTTGCCCTTTATATCTGGTATGTGTATATTATCTATCCAGGTTATCTGAATAGACATCATGAATATCTGATGAATATCATGAATACATGTACTCAATATTTTTGTCTGGCAGGATTCTAGAGAACATAATGCTACTTGAATTTTTGATCTTGAATATGCTAGAATTCTCAAACTTTCAAAATATATTTTACTTAAAACATTCAATTTTAATATCTCCCAGGAAATTTTGTAGTGTATTATTCTATTTAAGTATGAGGTGATTAAATGTAACAAGTAAGAAGGTTAATAAATGACCAAAGAATTATTTCTAAAACTTCAAAATGTGCTGTAACTAAGTTTTCCAAAAGAATAAATGGATCTAGCAGTGGAGTGTTACAGAAGGATCCATGCAATAGGATTCAGATTTTTTCAATTTGTTTTTTAGTTTACTGGACAACCTCAGAAAGGTCCCAAATCTTTAAGGCATTAAAAGTTTACATTAAGGAATGTTAAACTAGTGCAAACAATATACAAATGCAAGACAAGACGGAAGTGAAGAATTAGACTAAAGTATGTCTCTATGAAAAAAGGGTGTCTGGAAAGTAATGTTTACAACTCAAGATTGATGAAGGATGTGATGGGATGATGTACAGATTGGGATTATAAACTTACTAGAGCTACCTCTGTGTTTTCCATCCTTGCGTGTCTCTCTCTTCTGTGGGAATGGGAAGAAGCAGAAGAAAAAAACCTGATGTTTAGATTTTAGTAACCATGGGTAAAATATAAAAGGTAGGTAGACTTTACAAAGGATAGAATAATGTTTAAGTCTTTGTTTCTTTAATAACGATTTGAAAGTTTATTAACATATATATGCAATTATATACACATATTCACATGTATGTATAAAGAGAGATGGGGGATGGAACCTAGTATGCCAGCCATTCACTCTGTCATTGAGTTATACCCTTTGGCCTGCCAATTTCCTAATCCTTTAAAAATTTTATTTTTAATTTAAATTTAAGTTGTTACTTTTGTATATGTGTGAATGTGTGTAATGTGTGTCTGCATGTTCATGTGTGTGGGTCCAAAATGCTTGTTAGTGATGGGGTGTGGAAGTTGAAGCACCACCTCACCTACTGGTCCTTGTTTGAGACAGGGCCACTTATTGTCGGCTGCTACAGACACCAGACTAGCTGGCTCACAAGTGTCTATGGATTCTCCTGTCTCTGCCTCACATTTCAAGAGTGACAGGAGTACAGACACACTTCATGCCTATCTTTTTGTGAATTCTAGGAATCTGAAAGCAAGTCTATGCTTTTATGACAGATATTTATCCATGTAGCCGTCATCTCAGCCCATTATCCTCTTTTTTTTAATTGTTCATTTTATGGGAAATCTAATGGCTGGCACTACTATTCACATTTAGTAATCCAAGTCTTCTGCTAATAGAATTATGTATCCACACAGTTCCTCCACTAGTAAATTATTTTCAGAAATAGCTTACAAGCCTGTGTGTTTTCATAAGGCTCTTAATATACTCCTAGCATTATTCTCTTCTCCCCCATTTCCTCATCTCCATTTAAACATTTAACTCCAGATATGCCCCATTCTTCTTTCATACTGCATGTTCCTACCATCCTATCTGATGATATTTTAAACTGTCTTGCAAAATAATAGATGCCCATATGGTGTAGGTAAGAAAAGACGTCAATGGTCTTACCGAGAGCTAGATCTTGTATGTTACTATACCAATC
This sequence comes from Lophiomys imhausi, assembly GCA_907164525.1. Lineage (NCBI taxonomy): Eukaryota > Metazoa > Chordata > Mammalia > Rodentia > Muridae > Lophiomys > Lophiomys imhausi. The sequence continues at coordinate 521,684 of CAJQZJ010034040.1, forward strand.
TGATTGACAGGACATACCTACATATTTGTGCCAAAATAGCCCAGTGGCTATGGCGTAATTAAACACTTGAGTCATGCTCCATTAGAGGTCATACATACCTGATACAATAAATATGTAAAACCTTATGGTGAAGGAAATCATAGATCCTGGGTTGGGGGGGGGAACCCTGCTATATTTATGTTTATACCTGTAGATCTGTGCTGCTGTAAACTTGAACAGAATAATGTTTGGGCAGTTGTATCCGTTAATAGAGACACTCATAATCTGCCAATCTACTGATAATTAGGAACTATGAGTGCTCAGCACTAAATGGTGTATCTATATCATCACCTCCCACTCCTCAGAGACTCGGGGGACATCACAGAAAAGGAGGTTGAAATACAAGTGCTGGAAGGGGTGAGGAGAGTTGTGAAATATTGGCTTCTGGCTATGATTTGGCCATTACACTTCTGAATTCACAACAGCTGTGGTTACCTGCAGAAGACCCATCCAAGATTAAGCAAGTAAAAAATTTCCAGCATGGAGGCAGGAGGGGCAACTGAGGGTTCACCTCAAGCTGAGGAAATACTGGCAATTATGGTGGCTGAGGATCAGATGGCCAATTTTCTTTGGTGTTGAGGCCATGGTAGGTTACCCAGAGTCTAGTGGATGACCCCATGCTGTATGTGCACATGGTAAGCACTATTTGGAAAAAATGAGATATTAAAAAAAAAAAAGAGAGACGACATGGAGTTGAAGGCATCTGGTTGAAGGCAACTGAAAGTTGGAGGGAGAAATCAGGGAATGGATATGATCATAATTCATTGAATACATGTATGAAATTTTCAAAGAATAAATAAAAATATTTTTTAAAACGACCCTTTTGCTTTGATGCCCATGTCTTTCCTTAGATTTTGGAAATTTGTTGTTACAATTTTGTTGAACAGTTTTTTCTGCCATAAGATTTTATATTGGACCTAGAACCTTTTTATTGAGTTAATTAAGTTTATCTCTAGGATTATTTCTCAGAGTTCCTAGAATTGTATTACATCTGCTTATTGTTTTTTAATTATCAACTTGTGAATATAATATTTTCTAAATCTTATCATCCTTCTCTAATGTTCTTTCTTCTGCTTTATCTAGTTTTTTTTTTTTTTTTTTCTATGCAGGGTTTCTCTGTGTATATCTGTCCTGGAGTCACTTTGTAGACCATACTGGCCTTGAAATCTCAGAGATCTGTCTGCCTCTGACTAACTAAGGGCTGGGAATAAAGGTGTGCATCACCATGCCTGGCTTTAATCTAGTCTTTTTATAATGCTTTACACTTTTTTATGACTCACACATTATTTATTTCAATGAAAATAAAAACATTTTAAAAGGGATACAGAGTGAAAAATTATATATATATATATATGAAACATATATATATGAAACAAAAGTTTAATTAAAATAGGGTACTAAATGTTGCTTATATAAAGTATTCTTTCTTTTTTATTAATTTATTTTTTCAAGTTACATCTCAATCATAGCCTCCTGCCTCCAAATTTTCAATTTTTTCTTTATTTCTCTCAATTTTGCTAATTCTTTCCTCTGCTGATGGTCTACTTATCTTTATCCTGAATTTCATTTCTTACTCATTCATCTACTTATTCTCTGTTTAATGTCATAGATTTTTGAAAAGCAGGCTTTTGATATTTTTGTTCAGTCGTTTAGCCATTTCAATATTATTAGATTTGATAATTTAGGAGTTCTGATTTCTGGAAGTATCATATAACTTTACATTTCAGTTTTTCTTGTGTTTCTTTGTTGCAATTTGTACATCTATTAGTTTGGATAGCTTTGCCTTTTTATTTGGCAATATCAATGATGAGACTTCTCTAGAGGGGTCAGTCTCCAGCATGGGTCACAGAAGAAAGCAAACATTGATTTGGAATGAGCCCCTATTTCTCTTCCTCAAACAATAGAACTTTGGCAGGAATGACGTCCCCCATGGCTTTCTTCTCTATTGCTGTTCTGTCTTTTAGCATCCTACCACTCATTGAAAAGATTATTCCTTTTAATCTTTATCTCTTTGGAATGGAGTCTCTTTCGTTGACCCACGTCTTGCCATCTCTCAAGTCAAATGGAGACAATTTCCAACTAATTGTCCATCTTACCCTCAAAGTGGCATGAATTCTTCTTGATACTAATCTTTCCCAAGGAAAGAATTTTTTTTTTTTGCTCTTTTCTGTTCTTTCCTGTCCACTCCAATTCTTACCTGATTTAATATTTATTTCTTTCATTCCTTCTTTTTTTCAACTTCCCAGTGCTCACCCACACCCGTTTCTTGTTATCTATTCCAAATTCAGGGTGATCATAACAAATGAATCAGAGTTGGCTTAAAGATAAATGTTAGTTTAAAAAGCATAATTAGCTATAAATGGCTTCATTTTCTTACATCTGCTGTATTTCTTTTTATACTGTAAGTTGCTTAACTACCCACATTCAAGCCTGTGTGAGTCGCTTTGACATCCTTAACCCAGCAACAGCAAAGACGAACGCGCTTTAGTTATAGGGAGGGATAGAGAGTTATTTTAGCATGGGTGTGATCCACAGAAGAGAAAGAAATTATAGGATTTTGGACTTGCTTTCTTTCTTTTATAAAAGACAGAATCAAAACTTTTAAAGAAAATGACCCGATAACTCTTTTGAAAATGAGAATAAGGATCTACTTCCAAATTACAACCAATGTTCTGAAAGTTTCTAAGATGTTTTGTTTTTTGTAAGAAGGAAAGGAACAAGAGAAAAATTGTTAAATGAAAGGGGAGACAGAGTGATGCATATAAACACAGCAGACTACAGGAAGGGAAGTGTTTGATAGCAAGAAATGGTCTTGTCATCAACAGGTGCTAGTTTTCTTTCAAAAATTTTTTTTGTTTTTTTGCCATGCAACAATCTTCTGATCTATTTCAACATTGATTTTCCTATTTATTACAGAAGAATGGAAAATAATATTTTACTATTACTAGTATGGATAAAGGAAATATATATATACATATATATATACACACACATATATATATATATATACACATATACATATATTAAGCCAATGAGACAGTTCAGTTATGCAAGCCTGTTGACCTGAGTTCAATTACCAGAACCCACAGGGGAAGGATTTTGCCCTCTGACCTCCGCATGTGTGACATGGCATGTGTACACCTTCACTCACATACAATCATACACATAGACACACAATAGTTAAAATATAAAAAGTATACATTCTTCAAGTATGTTCTAAGTCTTTGTAGTATGAATTGATTTCTGCCAAACATTTATTTCTAGCCCTTACCCAACTTTAAATTAATATATAATCTGTGTTTACTACATTTTCCCTTCTATCAAAATCTTGATTCTCAACTTATGGTACTTTGAAAAAGATCCTAAGACAGAATGGGGAATATTAAATGAACAGGGACATGCCCTAGGTGCTCAGGGAGGTACAAATTTTGCAAATAATGGCAGAAGATGAAATAGAAAATGTGCCTACTCAGTCTTTTGACTCAAAGGTTTGAAGGCTACCTTACCCTTTCACAAGCATTAGCTAAATAACAACACTCTTTCCTTCTCCAGCTATGTGTGGATGGGTGTATAAGGGTATGAAACTTAGTCAAGCTGATGATTTTCTGTGATAGCTGAAGGGACGCAATGACATTAGATGAGTGATTACAGAATCTAATAGGGTGCTTTGTTGCTTCTTTATCTGACCTAGTGTTTCACATACCATTTCAACATTGAATATACGATGAATATCATATATTAATATAGCCATAATACATATAAGTCAACCAAAGTTTCAAACTTTGCATTACATTCCATATATTTCTATGTTTCAATCTGCAGTTATAATGTTAAATTTTTTTGAGGGCATTTTTATGGTAGAATGGTACCTGTAAAAAAACATCAAGAGGGTGTTATAGATCTAAGAAGATACTCTTAAAAGTGTGTT
>CAJQZJ010034040.1:530650-591700 GCA_907164525.1 Lophiomys imhausi
CATCTGTTGGACTGAAAGGGGAAACTTCTGGGGGGAAGAGGGTGGAAGGGCGGGATAGGAAGGGGGAATAGGGAGGGGTTTGTTACTGAGATGTAACTTGAAGAAAAAAAAATAAAGTATTTAAAAAAAAACATTTAAAGTAACATAAATAAATGGAAGAGCATCTGGCCAATTGGATTATGTTAGAATTTGAAATCAAACTAGGTTTGCAAATATTTATACATGACAATGTGTCCTTGGATTTTGTATAACAGACTCCAGTGTGATATTTAATTACTGAATGATTTAAATTAATTTTGTTATTTAAATATTGTGGCTTGTATCTTTTGTTATTTGAAGAGAAACAAGTCCCTGAAAACTCAATTTACCATTGGTAACTTTTCCCCCTGTAGGCTAATACTGCTTTATTTACATGTTTGGTTATCTTTACATCTAGCTTAAGTATGTGATTAAAGTAAAACTGAAAAAAAAATCCATGATGTTTTGCTATTGTAGTTTAGTATATTTCCAAGTGTAAGGGTCCAGTAAATGAAGGTGTTCTACAAGTGGGAACAGCAGTAAGCATCTGGTGAGCTGTGGCCACTAACAGTGTGGCTGTGACAGTCGGTTTTTGCTGAATTCTAACCTCAAGTGGGCCTGAGAACCCAACCTTAAAAAAATTTATTTCAATGACATGTGTGTAATAGTTTTTTTTTTTCTATACATTATTTGAAATTAGTTTAGTAACTTCTCTGGCACATATAATTTCATTTCGTTCAAAACATTAAGAAAAAATATTGATTCTATGAAACCTTGTAGTTCTATAAATTGTTGTCACTTACCTCTGTGAAGTCTGCTAAGAATATCTGAAATATGAATTCAGAGAGATACAGTGTCAAGGTGCTTAGGATATTTTAATTCCTTTGAGACTTGCTGTGGCATACACAGGGGATAGAATAGCTAAATCAAGTAGATCTGTCACAGTCTACCAAGCTACCTGAGGAATTGCCCTACTTTTCCTGTTAGCCTCACGTTGACACATGTCTCTTCCATAAACATCTGACCACCTAAGATTATAAACTGTATGAATGAGTTAAGCAACCACACTGATTATAAAATTTATGGAATCAATCCTGTATTTACAGATTGCTTTTCTTAGTGTATAGAGTAGGTGACTTCTTTCATGTTTTCATATACTTAGTGCTTGTCATTATATTCCTCTCTAGAATAGTCTATAGCCTAAAATTGTCCCACAAAAGGCATACCATTTCTCTTTTCTTATCTTTCCCAAAATTGCTGTCTATCTAGCCTTTGGATACCACCCAAAAAGTAAGGAACGATCTGATCTTACATTTCCTCCTCCTATAACAATCCTGGATTTTGCTTACAGGTGGGTGTAAAGTAGCTTTGAAGCCCCTTTTCCACAGTTTTCACTCATAGACATTTTATATAGTTTCTGTCATTGGGGCACTCTAACTCTTCTTAGACACTCTTTATTGTTTAGCTTCTTCTTCCTCTCATTTGTGTTTTCATACAATCATTTTCCTTACTCTGACTCCTGATATGTTGTTCCTTACTCTCTCTTTTAAGTTTCTTCAGAGCCAGCCATGCTACATTTTACATCTCTTTTCATTGACCATCCTTTGGAATGCTGTCCTCTCTATTTATTTGGTTATGGCTTGTGGCCATTCACAGAAAGCTGATCAGGCACATGTTACTTTTTCTTAACATTATTTTACTCAAAATTGTTATTTGGGTTGTGGTATATAGTGATGTTCATTGTTACTGGGAACAAGTGATCGTATTCAAATATCATTAAGATATATATATATATTATATCATATATAAAATATTTATTTTTATTTTTTTGTTTATTTTACATTCTAATCACTTAATCACCCTCCCTTCTTTCCTCCCATTCCCATCTTCCCACCCACTTCCCTCATACCCCACCAGTACCACCCTACTCTGGCACATCAAATTGCATCAGGACTAAGTTCCTCCTCTTCCATGGAGGCAAGATAAGACATCTCTGCTAGGAAAATGATCTCCAGAGGAAAGCAACATCATTTAAGTCCAGGATAGACTCCTTTCTAATTGTTAGGGGCTCCACTTGAGGACCAAGCAGCACATCAGCTTTATATGTGTAGTGGGCCTAGGGGCAGTACATGCAAGTTCTTTGGTTGGTGATTCAGTTTCTATGAGCCCCTCTGTGTCAAAATTAATTGGCAATGTGGATCTTCTTGTGGCATCCTCAATCCCTCCAACTTCCTCACACCTTCCTCTAACTTTTCTTCAAGACTACCTGATTTTTTCCTAATGTTTGCCTGTGAGTCTCTACATCTGTTTCCATTATCTGCTGGATAGGGTTTCTCAGATGGCAATTTGTTGGCAAATGCATAACTTTTAATTAAAACATTCCATACTCATTTTTATTTCATAATAAATGAACTTAACCTATCCTTAAAATTTTTCATGTTCTTTAACAGTGCCTGCATTGTCCAAAAGTCCAAAATCCCTTCTGTGATGCAATACAGTCTCTTAACAGTGAACTCCTATAAAATAAAACAATATATTTCTATTTTTCAATGGCATAGAATAAATATTCCCACTTGAAAAGAGAGGAATTTGAAGACAAAAACAAAACTGTTGTAAAATCCAGCAGGGCAAACATCAAATCTTTCCATCCCTTTTCAAACTTCTGGAGGTTGTAAGGTAAGTATCTAGAACCTGATAGTGTTAGGTAGCCTTGCCACTCTTGTTTTGATGCTTGAAGCACATGTAGCCTCATTATTGGCTTCTTCCACTATGTGCCTTCAGTTTTCTTGAAAGAAATCTGTAGTCCTGACATCTCCAACATCCTGAGGTCACCACTGTAACTTAGATTCCTATATTTGTGGCTTCATGTGGTGGCTTCCCAGTGACTGCTCAAAGAGATTATGATCCTCCCATATGTTGCTATGTCTCAGTGGCTTCCTGGAACTCCCAAGTAACTCTTACGTTTTGCATGCATGAAAAATCACACCATGTAGATTATAATGCTAAGTTCTACTGTTAGCTTGAGATGTTGTCTGGATCTCTTCTATCATATATGTCATAGTCTTTGGGTTTTTTGGCAGCTGTTCTGAGAAAATGCTTGCCTAGCTAGTTACTGTGGTGTAAGGATTGCCTTCAACAACATTTTCAGTTCAGCATTTTGCAATTCCAATAAATTTGTGTTTTCAGGAATTTAACTTTGATAGGTTGAATATAAGAATATTGTTACTTTTTCTACTGTCCTGGTGTGAAATGAGAGGTTTCACTTTAAGTGTGCTTATTGAAAGAAATTAATTTTTTCAGCCATTATAAATGAATACACACAGAGACACCATGGATTTTAACAAGCCTTGGCCTGAGTTGTGCAATCTTAGCCCATCTAAACTAGCTCGTAATTCTACTACCCAAATATGACCCCATATATACATATGTCCCCTTGGACTGCCATTGTCCATAATATGTGAATGTTCCTGGCCATGTTGAATGAGGTTCTTTTTTCTAACCCATGGTGTGTGCCTCCTTCTTCCTGCTGCTCCTGGCTGGAATGCATTATTCCTCTGTCTAAAGCACAGACTTCCTGTTCTAATCTCAGGAAGTCACCTTTCTCTATCTTTGCCCAATCTCAGGCCTGAGCATTTTATTTAACCAGTCAGAGTCAATATAAGTGACAGACAGCAAATAGGACCAATTAACATTTAAAATGCTTAACACTACACCATCATGTGCTCATCTCTTTAATATCTTTTTAATAATCACAGATGCTTTATTGTTACCCTCCTTGTTTCTACAACTTAAAACTTGTTCATATTCATTTTATACTAAACTGTATATTTTTCATTTTTTTACTCTACTTGCTACCGTTTTTCACTGTAAATCTGGATAACAACACCAAGCAATAATCATGCCACATGTTGAACACGATGTTATCTTGAGTTTTTCTCCAGAAAACATATTAGTCCTTCCCTTTTGAGCTCAGCATCATTCACACTCACAGGCACAGACAGAATACACTCAGATTATTTATAAGACTATAACATGAAGTGCTTCTAGTCCAGTTCTCAATAGAGTCTTCACTACCAACTGAAACCTCATGATCTAGGTAACCACTGTTTGCATGTCTCTTGATATTTTGATATTCTAAGCTGTTAAGAAAATGGCTAATTAAACACGGCTTATAATATTATAACCCACATATCAAAACTTTTTCACATTCTTTCTGCAACCCAGTTCTAGAGGCCCATGAATCACATGGTGAGGCTTATTACAGCAACAGCTCTGCTCTTTGGTACAGAGTCTCAGTTTTAATTATTTCTCTTAAGGCTTAAAAAAAATACTTGACAGAAGCAACTGAAGAGAGGAAGGCTTGATTGTAGCTCATGATTTTATAGTGTCTGTCATGGTGGGAGGGTCATGATTGCAGGAACATGAAGTTCCTGATCACACTGTGTCTGTGGCCAGGAAGCAGAGAGAAAAGAGGAATGGTACTTTGTTGTCCCTGCTTTGCTTTGGATCGCAGAATATGGAATGGAGGAGTTCATAAGGCAGACAAAGTGAGTGTACTTTGACAGAGATCAAAGTAGCTGGCTGGTTCTTCATTTGGGGAACTTGGCTGAGCAAGTGCTATTGCCCAGAAGGAGAGACTAGGGAAGAACCCTGTTGACATAAAATTGTCTTAGATCTTTTAGTTCAAGCTGTTTACCAAATGGCCTAAATCTAGCTGTGGAGGCATAGGGCACAGAGAGACAGGCACAGAGAGAGAAAGGGGCTAGCAATGAGAGCAGGGCTTGCCAGAGCAGGCTTCCAGGTCCCTGGATAAAATGCAGCCTTCAGTCTTCTATTGTGAAAGTAAGTGCTGGGGATGGTCCTTTATTCAGTGCATCATGGAAAATATATAGCTTTGGGGCAGTAGATTTTTTTATTTTTTTAATTATGTGTATTTATTACTTCAAGTTAAATCTCCATCACAGCCCCCTCTCTCCACCCCTCTTGGTCCCATCCTTCCACCACTCCTCCAGTGTGGGGTGTCCCCATATCTCAGCCCGCCCCTCAGTTCATTAGTCATATGAGGGCTAAGAGCTTCCTCTTGCACTGGGGCCTACATGACAGCTCCATTAGGACAAAGTTTTCCACTAACAGATAACAAAGTCTATGTTCCTGTTCCTTTCCATCTGTTGGTTGTAGGATAATTATCCTGTACTATAAGGCTAAAATCAGGTATAAGTGAATAGATGCCATGTGCATCTTTCTGAATCTGGGTTAGCTCACTCAGGATGAGGTTTTCTAGTTCCATCTATTGAGCTGCAAATTACATAGCTGAGTAGTATTCCGTTGTGTAAAAATATAACAGTTGTTTTTATTTATTTATTAATTCATAAGTTGAAGGATATCTGGGTTGTTTCTAGTTTCTAACTATTACAAATAAAACTGCCGTGAACATAGTTCTGCCATGAACATAGTTGAGGAGATGTCCTTGTGGTTTGGTGAGGAATCTTCTGAATGTATTCCCAGAAGTGGTATGGGTGGGTCTTGAGGTAGAGCTATTCCAAGTTTTCTAAGATCTCACTAGACTGATTCCATAGTGGTTGTACAAGTTTGCACTCCCACCAGCAGTGGAGGAGTGTTCCCCTTTCTCCACAACCTCACCAGCATGTGCTGTCATTTGAATTCTTTATCCTAACCATTCTGACAGTTGTGAGATAGAATCTCAGCGTTGTCTTGAGTTGCATTTCTCTAATGATTAAGGATGCTGAGCATTTCTTCAAGTGTCTCTCAGCCTTTTGCGAATTCTAGGTTTAGTTCTGTACCATTTTTAACTGGATTATTTTTGGTGTTTAATTTCTTGAGTTCTTTATAAATTTTGGCTATTAGCCCTCTATCAGATATGGGGTTTGTGAAGATCTTTTCCCAATCTGTAGGTTGCCGCTTTGTTTTTGTTGTTGTTCTTCTTTTGATTATTTATTTTTTAATTTTTAATTTATTTTTTATTTCTTCAAGTTACATCTCAATAGAAATCCCTTCCCTACTCCCCCCTCTAGTCCTACCCTCCCACCCTCTTCCCCCTCAACCCCCCCATCCACTTCCTTTTTTTTTTTAAGTTTAAGGTATATCTTTCTTCCCCAACAGCTCCCCCTTTCAGTTCAACAAATGGCTCTTTCTAATATAATAACAAATACAATACAAAATAATAGAAATGATTAGGCCAAAATTATGAGAGTTATAGGGCTTAGTAGGATTTCCCAATGTCCAGTCCATATGTTTTTGGCACCTGACTTTAACATTCTAATATCTAACCATCTCCATGAGTTTAAAGTTCTATATACAATTCATCTTCCATCCTAACTTACATCACAATTTTGAAAACATCTTCTTAGATCAGAACACCCTCTTAATTCCTAAACAACTCAAAATTTAACTATGAGACTCTAGCTATCTAGTCTTCAACCACCTCAGAGACCTGAGAGGGATAAATATATCTGATTATACAGGAAGTGCAGGGCCAGCAGCTTCCAAAACTAATAAATGACATACCAGTGAATGCCTGGACAGTTCCCAATTTCTCTCCATAGATAACAGCATCAATCTTCAGCCATTTTCCCCATTTCTCTGACAGACATTGATTGTGAAGCAGGAATTATGAAGGACTTGTTTACCCTGTCTTGACAGAGATAGGCTGTCGACTTACCTGCTCCCAAGTTTTGTCCTATTTAGACAGCATTCTGTATACAGTAGAAGCAAATGATTTTTTGTGCCAAGAGATAGGCTTGCCACTAATTCAACCATCTCTAATTGGAGATTCTTCAATGCTCATCTTCTACTTGGAGTAGAATACGGGGTGCTGTCAGGAGCTGACATGTCTCGATATAAAAAAAAATCTTAAGTTAAGAAAACATCTTTGAATGCCATAGTCTACAGATCTCTTGAGGTTTTTAAATACCACCTAACCCTCTCCTTATATTTGGATAAACAAATGTTGCTTGTCTCTTAGCAACTTGATTTCTGATTAACTTAGAAAATAACTGTGATAGACTTCCCTAGTACCTAACAAAATGACATGCTTGAATGACTATTAGTTTGCATTTCTTAATTATTCTAAATAGTTTATGGAAGTTGTTAACAAAAGGCCAAGACTTCACATTTCATTTTTAAGCATTACCTAGGTACAATACCTTAAAAAGAGTTAACCTTAATTTTGTATCAGTATACAAAGATCAATTCCAATTTAGCCAAATATAATCTCAATTTTGTATCAATATACAAAGGTATAAGAACATATTCAATAATCTGTCCTTTTTTCTTTATCATTCCTATATTATGTCTATATCCCATTTTTTCTCAAGTCTTTTCACCCCTACATAGGAGAGAAAGAAGGGTCAGCTATTTAAATGTCCTAAGAAGTGTGTAGACAGAAGCTGCACTTCAGGGCTTTACTGAAGTTCTGGCTGGAACAGTCTGTGGAGCTGAACAATCTTAGCGATTTTGAGTTGTTGTGGTTGTAGACTTTTGAGGAAACAGCTATTGAGGAAGTCTGCAAGGCTGGATCATCTGGGCTATTTGTCTTCTTTGGTGTCTGATCTGTTTTCTTCTGAGGTTTCAGTTGTCCAGTTGTCCAGTTGTCCCTGGATTCCTTAAATGGATGCTTTAAATCTCCTGGAAAGATAAGAACAGAGCCCTGCCCTAATCCTAACTCTGGGACATTAGGTTTTTTTTGGTGGGGTGGGGGTCAGGTAATATTATTCCTGGAGCAAATTTTTTTTTGACACTATAAAAAGTATTATCTTTCAGTTGAGATTAAAAAAGAAACTATTTTGATATTTGGAACTAAACAAACCTTTAAGTGTATGTATTTTGAGATCTCAAAGGACAATTTGTTTTGAATTTCAGCATGCCTTTTGGGGTAGCTTTTAAACTTAAATCCTTCCAAATCCTATGTGCCTGTCTCTGCATTCTAAGTATTGGAATCAAAGGCATGTGCTTCCCAACTGATGGGATTAAGGATGTGCGCCACCACCCCTAGATGAAAGTTTTTCTCTATTTAGAGTTGCTTTGTGTCAGTCTGACCTTGAACTCTGAGATCTGCAGGTTTTTCTCTCTAGTGTGTTGGGATTAAGGGTGTATCCTTCTCAAACAATGGGATTAGGGGTGTGTACAATCACCACACTGTTCCTTCTAACTCTAGAATTTATAAGACAACTAACTCTATAGTGATCCTCCTGTCTCTCCTGGAGTTAAAGGCATGGCCTAATACTACGCATTTCATATATTTTACCTTAGCTCCAATTTTTTTCTACTCTTGGAGATTTAGACAACCAGGTTGAACTGCAGTAACCTTTATTTATTTACAGTATTTTAAACCTCTTACATGCTTTTTAATTCCAAACCTTTATATCCACAAAATATCCTTTATATCTACAAAAAACTTTTAAGCTGCTATCAAGTTTGTGTAAGCTATACGGCCACCTGCAGTCTAACATTCCAATCTGAAATTAAGGCCATTTTTCCTTTCTTGCCAGTAAGGCAAGTATACCTTTGGTAAATTATCATTTGAATACTTTATATTGTATATTTATTATATTTTTTAAGCTTATTAACTCTTTTCTAAAAAAAAAAAAAAGTATTATTTTGTTACTTCTAGAACGTAGTTTCCTCCCTCCTCCCCTCCCGGCCCCTCCCTTCCTCCCTCTCTCCCTCTTCACTCCCCCTCCTTCCCTCCCTCATTGTTCCTATACTTGGAAGTCTCCTTCTCCTCAGGTGAGGTGGGCCCTCACATATCATACTCCCTCAGTTCTTCAGTCATGTGAGGGTCAAGAGTTTCCACTTGTACTGGGGCTTGATATGGCACACCATCTAGTGTAAGGTGTTCCACTAACCTGGAGCAGATTCCATGACCCACTGCTGGGTGAAATTTTTCCTAGGATAGATATGCTGGGTTCCTATCTATTTGGTCTGTGTTGTAGGATGGTTATCCTGTGATGTATGGTTAATATCTATTTATAAGAGAGTACATACCATGTTTATCTTTCTGGGACTGAGTCAGCTCACTTAGGATGAGCTTTTCTAGCTCCATCCATTTGGTTTCGAATTGCATGATTTCCTCATTTCTGATAGCTGTGTAAATATTCCATTGTGTAAATGTACCACGAGTTTTTTGTTTGTTTTTTTCTTTTTTTGTTTTTTTATCCATTCTTCAGTGAAGGACATCTGGGTTGCTTCCAGTTTCTGGCTATTACAAATAAAGCTGCTATGAACATTGTTGAGGCAATGTCCTTGTGGTTTCGTTTCAAATCTTTTAGATATATGCCCAAAAGGGGTATGGCTGGGTCTTGAGTTATAATTATTCACAATTTTATAAGATATCTCCAAATTGATTTCCAAAGTGCTTGCACAAGTTTGTAGTCCCACCAGCAATGGGAGAGTGTTCCTCTTTCTCCACATCCTCGCCAACATGTGCTATCATTTGAGTTTTTGATCTTAGCCATTCTGACAGGTATGAGATGGAATCTCAGAGTTGTTTTAAGTTGCATTTCCCTGATGACCAAAGATGTTGAACATTTCCTCAAATGCCTCTCGGCCTTTAGAGATTCCTCTTCTGTGAATTCTAGGTTTAGTTCTGTACCACATTTATTGATGGGATTATTTGAGTTTTGGGTGTTTAATTTTTTCAATTTTTTATATAATTTGGATATTAGCCCTCTGTTGGATGTTGGGTTGGTGAAGATCCTTTCCCAGTCTGTAGGCTGCGATTTTGTTCTAAGGAAAGTGTCCTTTGCCTTACAGAAGCTTTTCAATTTTATAAGGTCCCATTTATTGATTGTTTGTTTTAGTGCCTGAGCTATTGGTGTTCTGTTCAGGAAGTTGCTACCAGTGCCAATGAGCTGAAGGCTTTCCCCTGCTTTCTCCTCTATTAATGTTAGTGTATCCAGATTTATGTTGAGGTCCTTGATCCACTTAAACTTATGTTTTGGACAGCGTGATATGTATGGATCTATTTGCATTCTTCTACATGTTGACATCCAGTTAGACCTGCACCATTTGTTAAAGATGCTGTCCTTTTTCCATTGTATGTTTTTGGATTCTTTGTCAAAAATTAAGTGACTGTAGGTGTGTGGGTTTATTTCTGGGTCTTCAATTCGATTCCATTGGTCAACTGGTCTGTTTCTATACCAGTACCATGCTGTTTTTATTACTATTGCTCTGTAGTACAGCTTGAAATAGGGATAGTGATTCCTCCAGATTGTTTTTTTTTTTTTTTTTGTACAGGATTGATTTAGCTATTCTGGGTCTTTTGTTATTTCATATGAAGTTGAGAATTGTTTTTTCCAGATCTGTAAAGAATTGAGTTGGTATTTGGATAGGAATCACATTGAATCTGTATATTGCTTTTGGTAAGATGGCCATTTTTATTATGTTGATCCTACCTATCCATGAGCCAGGGAGATCTTTCCATCTTCTGATATCTTCTTCAATTTCTTTCTTCAGGGACTTGAACTTCTTATCACACAAGTCTTTCACTTGCTTGGTTAGAGTTACCGCCAGATATTTTATATTATTTGTAGCTATTGTGAAGGATATTGATTCCCTTACTTCTTTCTCAGAACATTTATGTTTTGTGTAAAGCAGCGCTACTGATTTTTTTGAATTGGTTTTGTGTCCAGATATCTTGCTGAAGGTGGTAAGAGTTCTCTGGTAGAATTTTTGGGGTCACTTATGTATACTGTCATATCATCTGCAAATAGGGATACTTTGACTTCTTCCTTTCCAATTTGTATCCCCTTGATCTCCTTTAGTTGTCTTATTGCTCTAGCTACAACTTCAAGTACTATGTTGAAGAGATACAGAGGGAGTGGGCAGCCTTGCCTTGTCCCTGATTTTAGAGGAAATGCTTTAAGCTCCTCTCCATTCAGTTTGACCTTTCCTATTGCCTTGTTGTAAATTGCCTTTATTATGTTTAAATATGGTCGTTGTATTTCTCATCTTTCCAAGACTTTTAACAAGAAGGGGTGCTGTATTTTGTCAAAAGTTTTTTCAGCATCCAGAGATAATCATGTGGTTCTTTTCTTTCAACTTGTTTATGTGGTGGATTACATTGATGGATTTTCTAATGTTGAACCACCCCTGCATCCCTGGGATGAAGCCTACTTGATTATCGTGTATGATACTTTTGATGTGATCTTAGATCCGGTTTGCAAGTATTTTGTTAAGTGTTTTTGCATCCATGTTCATAAGGGAAATTGGTCTGAAATTTTCTTTCTCCATTTGTGAGGTTTAGATATCAGGGTGACTGTGGCCTCATAGAATGTGTTTGTCAGTATTCCTTCTGTTTCTAAGTTGTGGAAGAGTTTGCAGAATATTGGTTGTAGAAAAAATAGCTAATTAAACTATTTACCCGTATTTACATTATCTTTAATTGGTTCAGCAGTGTTAATCCTTAACCCGCCATTACAAATGAATACACATAGACACCGGGTGGATCTTAACAAGTCTAGGCCTGGATTGTGCAATCCTAGCCCATCTAAGCTAGCTCATGATTCTATTACCCAAATATAACCCCATATATACATACATCCCTTTGGACTATTATTCTCCACTCTAAGCCGATGTTCCAGGCCACATGGAAGGATCTTCTTTAATCTACTCCATGGCATGTCTTTCTTGTTTACACCTGGCTTCTTCTCTGGCGACCTCTTCTCAAGATGCTCTGTATTACTCTAAAAAGCCTGTGAACCTTAGCCCTGCCTACCTCTGTCTTCCTCCAATCTCCAGGCCTCAGAATTTATTTAACCAATCAGAGTCAATTAAGTAACAGACAGCAAACAGGACCAATTAACGTTTAGAATACTTAACACCACCCCATAATTTCCCTCCTTTTGTCTAACAAAAAGGATAAAAGGTACATACATAATGTTTAGCCTATTTCTATCAGGAAATCTTGAAGAAGAAAAAAATCTATCTTGGTGTGTCTAAAATTCTAAATCTAAATAATTTTTATCATATATGTTGTCTTCAACCCCATCAAAGACTTAAGAAGGGATAAGATATTATTTGAGTGAATAGGAAGCACAGAAGAGCAGCTTCCAAAAAGAAAAAAATGACAGTTTGCTGCCTAGACAGTCCCAAATATCTCTACATATCATTGGAGCATCATTTTCAGCCTTCTGGCCAAGCATATCTCACAGACATAATTGTGCAGCCGGAAATAAGGATTTTCCCATTCTGTCTCTGCAGAATAAGAGCATCAACTTACCTGCATTTAAGTCCTGGTCCATCTTTGGACTGTGTATAGTCTGTTGAGAGAGTAGGGACATTTTTGTCCAGTAGGAATTATCTCCTGATGGGATATTTCTTTTTGAGGAATTATCTCCTGGTGGGAGATTTTTTTTTTTTTGATGCTAATTGTTTTCTTCCAAGTCAAATGGGAGCTGTCAGGAGCTGACTGTCTTAAAGTCAAATAGTAATATCTTTAAATGCCACTTTCTGTACATCTCTGAGGATTTTGAAGACATCTATTCATTTATAAATCTATCACTGAACAAGCAAAATGTAAAATTTTATCAAAATTAATCCTATTTTTTATCAATATGCAAAATTCTATACCAATGTATCAAAAAATAACCTTATTTTAAGAGTAAAAACAGTTTTAAGTTTCAGAGCAGATTCAATAATCTATCCTTATATCTTATCATTTCTATACTATATACATGTATTCCCCTTCCTTTCTTTTTAAGTCTTTTTTCCCTATATAAGAGAGAAAGAATAAAGAAAAAGAGATAGAAAAGTCCTTGAGTCAAACCTCTTATACCTTTTTTAATAAGACCATTTAACAATTTGTAACTAATCCCCCTAAACAACATCTATAACATATCAAATGACCAAAATATTATCCCCCCCACCTTTTGGGAATGGGGTGTAGCTCTCTTAAAATTGCTTCCTGCTGAATTGGGCCATAGAAAACCTGTTTGGGCGCCAAATAAAATAGAAAAAAAGTTGGTTAAGCAATTTAATAGTCCAGTCTTTATGTGCTGAGCAATTTGAATGTCCTGAGCAGTGTGTAGTCCATTGAACTTTGGATGGGAAAGTTCAGGGCTTCATTGAAGTCCTGGCTGAACTAGTCTGTGAGCTGGACCATCTGGGCTTGTCTTCTTTGGTGTTTGGTCCCTTTGTTATGAAAATATATAATTTTTCAAAACTAACATATCTCTCTATTTTTTCTTTTGTGACAGGATTTTTTTTTTGTATATCCTTGTTTTGAATTTACTTTGTAGACCAGGCTGACCTTGGCGAAGGTTAGAGATCCTTTTGTCTTTGTCTTTCAAATGTTGGGATTAAAGGCATGTACCATCACACCTAACAGATCTCCCCTAGGGTCTAATATCTTTCTTGAAACCAGTTTTCCAGTGGGTGTCCCATATCTAAGGAGCCTGGCTTGTGACCCATTTTTCTTTATATCTTTAAAATATCTTATATCTCAGCATTGTCAAATGACAAAAACATCTTTTTTACCTCCACATATAGGAAAATCTAAGACATCCAAACAAAATTTAAGCAAAGAAGCAACAACATTCCAAAAGGCTTGGTCTAATTGAGCCATCCCGTGTTGTAATTAAAGTTCCGTTTATAATTCCTGAAATCTAGCTTTGACTATATCCTTGTTGGCCCTTTCCCAGATACTCTTGATAAGCACCTAGTTCTCAGGTACTTGTGAGCACCCACTGACATCTTTTGTATTAGGTCAGGCCTCTTTCCTTTCCCCATTGTTATCCTCAGTAGCTTAACATTCCATCTGTAAACTCTCTTCCTTACAGATATCCTTAAGCCTATCCTAGTCAAATCTTTCTCAAAAAGTATATATAAAACCACAATTGTCAGTGTAAAAATGATCTGTATGTAAAGAGAAACAAACTCAATTGGAATCCAAACATATTGAGACATTATGAATTTCTCCATTTTTAATTTAGGCCGTTAATTTCCTTCTCAAGCTCTGTTTAGAAGGTTGTTGGTTATTCAGCATATAAAGAGAGCTAAACTTCCACCTTTGCCTTAAGGCAGTAGCTTTTGTTAAAGGAGCCTCTTTCCCACTCTTTAGCTAGGAAATTATTTTTCACCTGGCCTTCTCAGGCTGTAAGCATGGATTGTAATTGCCGAACGGTGGGTGCCATATGTAGAAAAAAATGGCTAATTAAATGATTTACCCAGTATTTATATTTAATTGTTTTGGTGGTGTAAATCCTTAACCCGCCATTATAAATGAATACACATAGACACAGGGTGGATCTTAACAAGCCTAGGCCTGGGTTGTATAATCCTAGCCCATCTAAGCTAGCTCATAACTCTATTACCCAAATATAACCCCATATATACATACATCCCTTTGGACTATTATTCTCCACTCTAAGCCAATGTTGCAGGCCACATGGAAGGATCTTCTTTAATCTACCCCATGGCATGTCTTTCTTGTTTACTCCTGTCTTCTTCTCTGGTGACCTTTTCCCAAGATGCCCTGTATCTCTCTAAAAAGCCTGCGAACCTTAGTCCTGCCTACCTCTGTCTTTGCCCAATCTCCGGGCCTCAGCATTTATTTAACCAATCAGAGTCAATTAAGTAACAGACAGCAAACAGGACCAATTAACATTTAGAATGCTTAACACTACCCCATCAATTGGTGTTAGAATTGGTAGAATTCTGTGCTGAAACCATCTGGCCCTGAAATTTTTTTGGTTGGAAGACTTCTAATGACTTCTTCTATTTCCTTAAGGCTTATAGGACCGTTAATTTGTTTATCTGTTCTTCATTTACCTTGGTAGGTGGACTCTATCAAGAAAATTGTCCATATCACTTAGGTTTTTCAATTTCGTGGAGTACAGTCTTTTGAAGTAGGACCTAATGATTGTTTGGATTTCCTCAATGTCTGTTGTTATTTCCCCCTTTTCATTTCTGATTTTGTTGATTTAGGTATTTTCCCTCTGCCTTTTAGTTAGTTTAGCTGAGGGATTGTCTATTTTGTTGATTTTCTCAAAGAAACAAGTTTTGGTTTTGTTGATTCTGTGTATTGTTCTTTTTGTTTCTAAGTTGTTGATTTCAGCCCTTAGTTTGATAATTTCCTCTCGTCTGCTCCTCTTGGGAGTGTTTGCTTCCTTTCGTTCTAGCTCTTTCAGGTGTGCTTTTAGGTGGCTAGTATAGGAATTCTCTAGTTTCTTTTTGAAGGCACTTAGTGCTATAAACTTTCCTCTTAGCACTGCTTTCAATGTGTCCCATAAGTCTGGGTATGTTGTGCCTTCATTTTCATTGAGTTCTAAGAAGACTTTAATTCCTTTTTTTTATTTCTTCCCTGACCCAGAGGTCATTGAGTTGTTCAGTTTCCATGTTTTTGTGGGCTTTCTCTGGTTTTTGTTATTGTTGAAGTCTAGCTTTATTTCATAATGGTCTGATAAGTTACAAGGGGTAATTTCAATTTTCCTATATCTGTTGAGGGTTGCTTTGTGACTGACTATATGGTTGATTTTGGAGAGGGTTCCATGAGGTGCCAAGAAGAAAGTATGTTCTTTTGTTTTGGAGTGAAATGTTCTGTAGATATCAATTCGGTCCATTTGATTCATGACATCTGTGAGTTTCATTATTTCTCTGTTTGGTTTCTGCATCGTGGATCTGTCCAGTGGTGAGAGTGGTGTGTTGAAGTCTCCCACTATTCATGTGTGAGGTTCAATGTGGGTTTTGAGCTTCAGTAGTGTTTCTTTAACAAATGTGGGTGGTCTTACATTTGGGGCACAGATGTTCAGTATTGAGATTTCATCTTGGTGGATTTTTCCTTTGATGAGTATGTAGTATCTTTCCCCATCTCTATTGATGAATGTTGGTTGAAAGTCCAATTTATTGCATACTATAATGGCCACTCTAGCTTGCTTCTTGGGTCCATTTACTTGGTATATCTTTTTTCCAGCCCTTTACTTGGAGATAATGCCTGTCTTTTGTGCTGAGGTATATTTCTTGTAAGCAACAGAATGTGGGATTCTGTTTTTTTCATCCATTCTGCTAGCCTGTGACTTTTTATTGGGGAATTGAGTCCATTGATGTTGAGAGATATTAATGACCAGTGATTGTTACTTTCTGCCATTTTGATGTTCATGGAAATAGTATGTGAGTGAACTTCTCTTCTTTTGGTTTTGCTGCAGGCACGTTATTTGCTTCCTATGTTTTTTGTGTGTAGTTAACCTCTTTGGGTTGGAGTTTTCTTTCCAACATCTTCTGTAGAGCTGGATTTGTGCATAGATATTGTTTGAATTTAGCTTTCTCATGGAATATCTTGTTTTCTCCATCTATGTTGATTGACAATTTTGTAGGGAATAGTAGTCTGGCCTGGCATTTGTGGTTTTTTTAGGGTCTGCATGACATCTGTCCAGGCCCTTCTGGGTCTTAGCATCTCTGAGGAAAAGTCAGGTGTGATTCTGATAGGTTTGCCATTATATGTTACTTGACCCTTTTCCCTAGCAGTTTTTAATATTCTTTCTTTGTTCTGTACATTTAATGTTTTATTATGTGGCAGGAGGATTTTCTTTTGTGGTCTAATCTATTTGGAGTTCTATAAGCTTCTTGTACAGTTATAGGCATCTCTTTTTTTTTAGATTTGGGAAATTCACTTCAATGATTTTGTTGAAGATATTTTCTGGTCCATGGAGCTGGGAATGTTCCCTTTCTTCTTTTCCTATTATTCTGAGATTTTGTCTTTTCATAGTGTCTTTGATTTCTGGAAGGTTTTGTGTCAGGACTTTTTTACATTTGACATTTTCTTGACAGATATATCAATTTCTTCAATTTTATCCTCTGTACCTGAAATTCTTTCTTCCATCTCTTGTATTCTATTGGTGATGCTAGTGTCTGTAGTTCATATTCTTTTCTTTAGGTTTTCCAGTTCTATGGATGTCTTGGACTGGATTTTTTTCACTGCTTCAACTTCCTTTTTCAGGTCTTCCATTCCTTTAAGTGCTTTATTCATTTCCATAACCTCTTTTGTAGTATTTTGTTGTTGTTCTCTGAAATATTTGATTTTCTCCCTTAGGCATTCTATTATTAATATAAGCTTAGGATTAAGGTCATTTTCCTTGTTTCAATTGTGTTAGGATGTCCAGAGTTGTCTGTAACATTATAGCTAGGTTCTGGAGACATCATATAGCTTTGGGTTTTTGTTTGTTTGTTTTTTTTAATCATGTTCTTGCACTGACCTTTTGTCATCTGATTGACCCTGGTGTTGTCTGCTTGTTTCTTTTGTCAGTTGACCTTGGTACTCAGGAAAACTCCCTGTTTTGGGGGTTGGGTGATCCTGAGATCCTGGTGTCCACCTCCAGATGGTAGGTAGGTTCCTCTAATAGACTGGCTCTTAGAGAGTGTTGTGACCCAATTGGACCAATATTTAGGGGATTGGAGTGGGGAGGAGGCTATCCTCTGATGACCTGAGAGCTGGCAGGTCTCCTCAGAAAGGCAGGTAGAGTTGTGATTGGGCCTGTGTTCTCCTGTTCCTGACACAGTTGTTCTGGTTCAGCAGCTAGGCTGACCATGCAGTCAGGGAGCTCCACCCAAGATGGGTGCCAGCCTCAGTGTGTCTGTTGCTGACTGCCTCAGACACTTGGGTGCTAGGGTGAGTGACCTGCCCAATATTTGTGGAGAACACACATTAGCTGGCTCTGTTTGCAATCAATCTTGGCTTCTAATTGCTTTGCTGTGACTGGGTTAGGTCTCTGCCACTCAGCTACAGTGCACACTGTGCCGCCATGTTGGGAACTCTGGAAAGAAAATCTTACTTATCTTTGCTCTTCTGGTTTCACAATTTTTTTCCCTGTTGGGTGTACAGGTCTGTGTGCAGGCTGGATATTAGGCAGACAGGTGTGATCACTGATCTGTGGCTGGAACCAGGGGCTGGATTCACTTGTGGGCTAGATCTGCTCTAGCAGGCACTCTCCTCCAGAAGAGAGATAGAGCTGGCTGACCTCAGGGTGGTGTTCCAAGGAGCTAGGTGAGCTGTTTCATGTGGTGACCAGTCTCAGTGTTTACCATGGAAATTCAGACACCGTCTGTGTTTCACAGTCAGCTAAGGGACCTCATATTCACTCCACAGTGACTAATCTCATTCACCTTCTACTCAGATCCACTACTCTATGGTTGTCACCATCTTGGATCCCTCCAGTAGGGGATATTTAAAGTGGGCTTTAGGATTGGTCAATTTTGATGCTCTCTTTGCGTGAGGGAAACATGACTCTCTGCCTGTAGCCACAAGTGAAGGTTTTCTTTATATGCCTGAAGGCTTTCAAGAACCCAGGGAAGGAACAATTTTCACCAGCCTACCAACATCTGTTGGGACTAGGATCTTGGTCAACTTTAGACCTGCTTTGCAACACTGTGAGGACATTGTCCACACCTTATGCTGTATGACAGATAGGAAATCCACAAATCCCCAACAGTACTTAGCTTACTAAGAAAACATTTAGTTCTGGAGCTCAGATCAAGAACTAATACCACCCCAATCCTGAATGAGTCTTCCTCCTCAGTTATATGTTTCTGAAAATACCTTGAGGTGTTTTAAACACTTTGAGGTGTATTTCATCAGTGATTCTAAATTAAGTTGAAAATGGAAATTAACCATCATTTCCGTTCTAGATTTTTCTTAGTTTTGATTTTTTTTCAGTTTTATGGAAAACTAAAATAAATCAATAAATAATATTGACTTCTGAGTTAAGACATAATATGAGAAAATTCTTACTTTAAAAACTTTGTTACGTCTAACATAGTATCTAGTTATACTGTTTCAAGCAGCCTTAATGAAAGCTGTAATTTCATTTAATAAGCTTAATGAGAGCTAAGTTCATGGTGTATATAAATAACCTTTGATCCATAGTTCAAATTAATGCTAAGCTGGCAAGAACCACTGTTATCTAAAGTAATCTTAATATCTAACAAAATTTCACACTGATGAATTTCTTAACTGACAACATATATCAAACAAGCAACAGTTTTACTATTTAATTCTGCTTAATCAAGCTTGAAATAAATACCAGGTATGCCTGTTTCCTCCCATTTCATTCCCAATGTTTTTTTCCTAAATACATAAGACTAAGGAAAGCATAGTACTCTCTGTATATCAACTGTGTATGCTTTCTTCTCTGACTTTCCACAGTGGTAGTGCCAGAAGTTTTAGATAGAAGTGTCATGGGTTTGTTGACATATAGAAGTTGAACTAGGCCTTCCCTCCCCCAACCCTTGAAAACTTGTCTGTTGAGAATATACATGTTGTTTTCTTAGTCCTCTCTTCTTTCAGGGAACATGGTAGATAGATTATGAGGAGCTAAAGATACTGGTTTGATATTTATGTGGACTAAAAGTCAGTGATTCCTACATGTCCTTGGTATATAAGTGTCTTCTCATTATTGGGAACAAATACATTGCTTTAAATATATTCTTCTTACTCAGTTTCTAACTACCTAATTATTTGAGATTACTGAAGCCTGAAATATGAATTAAATTCCACCCTTTTAAAATTTCTTCCAGAAGTGTCTCCAGACTCCTTTTTTCTTTCTTTTTTTTATGTGCTTTTTTTGAAATGGAATCTCATTATGTATCTCTGCATTTCCTGGAACTCAGTACACAAAGCAGGCTGGTCTCAAACTCAAAGAAATCCACCTGCCTCTGCCTCCTAGTACTAGAATTAAAGGCATGTGCCACCAAACCCAGCTCTAGCCTTCCTTCAAGCTCCTAAGTTCATGTCCTATCTTTGTCAATACAGATTGCCCAACCTGATAATCTTTTATCTAACATAAAAATAATTTAACTTTAAACGACGTGGATTTCTCACATTCAATTTTCTGACTTTTGGGAAGATAGGAAAAGAGAATAGTGTATTTGAAAGCAATGCATGGTAATAGTACCCAGATATCTGTTCATTATACCTGATCCTATTTAATTCTCACTTTGGGCAGGTTATTGTTATGTGTTATAGATCAAGACACTGAAAACCAAAGAAGTCAAACATTATACAGTGCATATTATTAACATGCTTCCAAGGATAATGAGCTCTTCTATGATGTTAATTATATAGTTTCTCATTGTTCCTCAGAAAAATGTGCTATGCTCGCCTAATCTCAATTATGTTAGAAGCAACAGAACATATTTCATGGTTTTATATATTCTCATATTACCCAGTTAACAATTTTTATTAATAAAGTTATTAATCTGAATAAAAATTTGTTAAGTTGAATTGTTATGCTTCGACATAACATTTTTATCTCTTTTCTTTTTTTTCCTTTATTTTTTATATCTTCAAGTTACATCTCAATCGCAGTCCCCTCCCTATTCCCCCTCCAGTCCCACCCTCCCACCCTCAACCCCCCATCCTCTTCCCTTTTTATTTTTCTTTTAAGTTTAAGGTATATCTTATTTCTCCCTACAGTTTCCCCTTTCAGTCCAACAAATGGCTCTTTCTCTTATAATAATAAATACAATACAGTACAACAGAGGTAATTAGGCCACAGTTATGAGGGTTATGAGGGTTATATGGCTTAATGTACATTCCCAATGACCAGTCCATATGTATTTGGTACCTGACTTTAACATTCTATCTAAACATCTCCATGAGTTTAAAGGTCTATATCTGAATCAACATTCATACTAACTTGCAATACAATTTTAAAAGTATCTTCTTAGATCTATAACACTCTCTTGACTCCTAAACAACTCAAAATTAAATTATGAGACTCTAGCTATCTGTTCTTCAACCACCTCAGAGACCTGAGAGGGATAAATATATCTGATTTTATAAGAAGTACAGGGCCTACAGCTTCCCAAACTAAGAAATGACATACCTGTGGCTGCCTGGACGGTTCCCATTTTCTCTCCATACATTACAGCATCGATCTTCAGTCATTTGGCCCCGTTTCTCTGACAGACATTGTTTGTAGAGCAGGGGTTATGAAGGACTTACCTACCCTGTCTTGGCAGAGCTAGGCTGTAACCGAACTTTTAAATTACTATTCAACACATTTATTTATTACTAAATTCACTTATAACAAACACCAACAATTTCTTAACTATTAATCCTATAAATTCCTACAACCCCTTTAACCTATCCACTAAACCTATTGGTAATTATTTTTCTAACCGTTTAGAATGATACAGTCTCTGGGGCAGGTCCTCAGTCATCAGGAACACAGTCTTTGTTGTAGATTCTTTAACACACTTAGCAGTCCTTTTTCTGGATCTCTCAGATGCAGGTTCGTCAGGGTAAGTTGGTTATTGCAGTCTCACCTTAAATAAGGCTTCATGCTTTCTTCTCTGTGGGAGACCCCAACCGTCTGCAGGCCAACTTACTTCTTTTGAATCAGGAACTCAGGTGCTCTGCCTCAGTCCTTAAAGCCAGGCACAGTTTCTTTTAGGCCACTATTCGGACAGATCAAACCCCTCTAGGCAAAAGCTGAGCCACAGGGTCAAGTCCTTGGCCTTTTGGTGTCTTGTTCAGGCTTTCTTTGCTCACCAGCTTCTTTCTGCTTCAGGGAGAGAGCTGGCCATCAATGGCCATCCCTTTTTTCAGCAGGACTCTTGGCGCTCTCTAGCATCAGGGGCCTCTTCTTCTTTCTGGGCTCCATGCACTATCCTTAAATAGGAGGAACTCTGTTTCAGCTTAATTTGGGCTCCGCCCACTTAGCAGCTGAAAACAATGTCAGGCCAGATACTTTGTTTCTTCAATTCTATTGAGTCTTTCCTGTTTTTCTGACTTCAAACTTGTTTTTCAGTCTATTGAGTCTTTCCTGGTTTTGCTGACTTCATGCTGATAATGCTCTTCAGGCCCCGAATTAAGAGACAGTATCAGAAACTCCTATATATTTTCTAAATCTAATTTATCTAACCCCTACACTAGGCTGTCAACTTACCTGCTTCCAGGTTTTGTCCTTTTTGGACAGCATTCTGTCTACAGTTGGGGCAAGGGGCTTTTCCTACCAAGAGATAGGCTTGTGACTAATTCAATCATCTCCCACTGGAGATTCTTCAATGCTCATCTTCTACTTGGAGGAGAATAGGGGGTGCTGTCAGGAGTTGACATGTCTTGATATAAAAAAATCTAAAGTTACGAAAACATCTTTGAATGCCATATTCTGCAGATCTCTTGAGGTTTTTGAAGATTCCCTATGTATCTCTTATATGGGGTTAAGCAGATGTTGCTTGTCTCTTAGCAGGTTTATTTCTGATTAGCTTAGCAAGTAACTTTAATAGGCTGTCATAGTACCTAACAGAATGACCGGCTTGCATAACCATTAGTTTGCATTTCTTAATTATCCTAAACAGTTTATGACAGTTACTAGTAAAAGGCCGAAACATCACATTTCATTTTTTTTTTTTTACCTCCTAACCCTTCCATCCAATTTCTCTGGGGTGGGGTGTCCTTATATAACAGTCCCTCATCTCAGTTGAGAGGTCATATGAGGGCCAAGAGCCTCTTCATTCATTGGGGATCTACAAAGCAGTACCATCAGTGACAAGTGTCTCGTTGCCTGGGAGAGAGAACTACTAAACAAACAAACCAATAAGCATACAATAGATAAAAAAGACTAAAAAATAGAAAAAAAATATAACTAATATATAAAAAATAAATAAAGAAAAAAAATTAAAAATAAGAAGTCTATGTCCGCCGGGCAGTGGTGGCGCACGCCTTTAATCCCAGCACTTGGGAGGCAGAGGCAGGCGGATCTTTGCGAGTTCGAGGCCAGCCTGGTCTACAAAGTGAGTCCAGGACAGCCAGGGCTACACAGAGAAACCCTGTCTCGAAAAACCAAAAAAAAAAAAAAAAGAAGTCTATGTCCAAGTTCCCTTTGGTGTGTTAGCTCTAGTAGCGATACCTTCTACTATATAGCTAAAATCCTACTATAAGTGAATAGATGCCATATGTGTCCTTCTGAGTCTGGGTTAGTTCACTCAGGATGAGATTTTCTAGTTCCATCCATTTGGCTGCAAATTGCATAACTTCATTGTTCCTGATAGCTGAATAATATTCTATTGTATAGATGTACCAGAGTTTTTTGACCCATTCTTCGGTTGAGGGACATCTGGGTTGTTTCCAGTTTCTAGCTATTACAAATAAGGCTGCTATAAACATAGATGAGGAAACTTCCATATGATTCCGTGAAGAGGCATTTGCGTGTATACCCAGAAGTGGTACTGCTGGGTCCTGAGGCAGAGCTATTCCAAGTTTTTTAAGATATCACCAGACTGACCTCCATAGTGGTTGCACAAGCCTGCATTCCCACCAGCAATGGAGTAGGGTACCCCTTTCTGCACACCCTCGCCAGCATGTGCTGTCATTTGAGCTTTTGATCTTAGCCATTCTGACAGGTGTGAGATGGAATCTCAGAGTCGTCTTGAGTTGCATTTCTCTGATGATTAAGGATGTTGAGCATTTCTTCAAGTGTCTCTCAGCCATTAGGGATTCCTCCTTTGTGAATTCTCTATTTAGCTCTGTCCCCCATTTTTTGATTGGATTATTTGGTTACTTGGCACTTAATTTTTTGAGTTCTTTGTAGATTTTGGATATTAGCCCTCTGTCAGATGTGGGGTTGGTGAAGATTTTCTCCCAGTCTGAAGGCTGCCGTTTTGTTCGAATGACAGTGTCCTTTGCCTTACAGAAGCTTTTCAGTTTCATGAGGTCCCACTTATTGATTGTTGATCTCAAGTCCTGAGCTGTTGGTGTTCTGTTCAGGAAGTTGTTGCCTGTGCCAATTAGTTCGAGGGTTTCTCCCACTTTTTCTTCTAAGATTTAGTGTGACCGGCCTTATGTTAAGGTCTTTGATCCACTTAGACTTAAGTTTTGTACAGGGTGATAAGTATGAGTCTAATTTTATTCTTTTACAAATGGACATCCAGTTGAAGATGCTGTCCTTCTTCCATTGTGCCTTTTTGGCTTCTTTGTCAAAAATTAGGTGGCCATAAGTGTGTGGGTCTATTTCTGGATCTTCAGTTCGATTCCATTGATCTACTGGTCTGTTTCTATACCAATACCATGCTGTTTTTACCACTATTGCTCTGGAGTACAGCTTGAAATCTGGGATGGTAATACCTCCAGATGTTTTTTTATTGTACAGGATTGATTTAGCTATTCTGAGCTTTTTGTTGTTCCATATGAAATTGAGGCTAGCTCTTTCCAAGTCTATAAAAAAATTGTGTTGGTATTTTGATAGGAATTGCATTGAATCTATATATTGCTTTTGGTAGGATGGCCATTTTTATTATGTTGATCCTACCTATCCATGAGCATGGAAGATCTTTCCATCTTCTAAAGGCCTCTTCCATTTCTTTCTTCAAGGGCTTAAAGTTCTTCTTGTACAGGTCCTTTACTTCCTTGGTTAGAGTTACCCCCAGGTATTTTATGTTGTTTGTGGCTATTGTGAAGGGGGTTGTTTCCCTTGTTTCTTCCTCAGCCCATTTGTTTGTTGTATAAAGAAGGGCTTCTGATTTTTTTTTGAGTTAATTTTGTATCCAGCCACTTTGCTGAAGGTGTTTATCAGCTGTAAGAGTTCTCTGGTGGACTTTTTGGGGTCGCTTATGTATACTATCATATCATCTGCAAATAGGGATAATTTGACTTCTTTGTTTCCGATGTTTATCCCCTTGATCTCCTTTAGTTGTCTTATTGCTCTAGCAAGAACTTCAAGTATTATATTGAAGAGATATGGTGAAAGTGGACATCCTTGTCTTGTCTCTGAGTTTAGAGGAAATGCTCCAAGTTTCTCTCCATTTATTTTGATGTTGGACACTGGCCTGCTCTATATTGCCTTTATTATTTCTAGGTATGGCCCTTGTATGCCCGTTCTCTCCAGAACTTTTAGCATGAAGGGGTGTTGGATTTTGTGAAATGCTTTTTCTGCATCTAGCGAGATTATCATGTGTTTTTTTTTTCTTTCATCTTGTTTATATGGTGAATGATGTTGATAGACTTTTGTATGTTGAACCATCCTTGCATCCCTGGGATGAAGCCTACTTGATCATGGTGTATGATACTTTTGATGTGTTCTTGAATTCGGTTTGCTAGTATTTCATTAAGCATTTTTGCATCTATGTTCATGAGGGAGATTGGTCTGAAGTTCTCTTTCTTTGTTGGGTCTTTGTGTGGTTTAGGAATCAGAGTGATTTTGGCCTAGTAGAATGAGTTTGGCAATGTTCTTTCAGATTCTATTTTGTGAAAGATTGGTGTTAGCTTCTCTTTGAAGGTCCGGTAGAATTCCGTGCTAAAGCCATCTGGCCCTGGGCTTTTTTTGGTTGGGAGATTTTTAATGACTGTTTCTATTTCCTTAGGGGTTATAGGGCTGTTTAATCTGTTTATCTGACCTTCATTTAGCTTCGGTAGGTGGAATCTATCAAGAAAATTGTCCATTTCACTTAAGTTTTCAAATTTGGTGGAGTATAGATTTTTAAAGTAAGATCCAAATATTCTCTGGATTTCCTCAATGTCTGTTGTTATTTCTCCCTTTTCATTTCTGATTTTGTTGATTTGTGTTTTCTCCCGCTGTCTTTTAGTTAATTTGGCTAAGGGTCTGTCTATTTTGTTGATTTTCTTGAAGAACCAACTCTTGGTTTCATTAATTCTTTGTATAGTTCTTTTTGTTTCTAAGTTGTTGTTTTCAGCCCTAAGTTTGATGATTTCCTGCCTTCTGCTCCTCTTGGGAGTGTTTGCTTCTTTTTTTTCCAATTCACCCAGTTTAACTGTTAATTTGCTAATATGAGCTGTCATCTTTTTTTTTTTTTTTTGAAGGCACTTAATGCTATGAACTTTCCTCGTAGCACAGCTTTCATTGTGTCCTATAGGTTTGGGTATGTTGTGTCTTCATTTTCGTTGGATTTTAAGAAGTCTTTGATTTCTTTCTTTATTTCTTCCCTGACCTAGTGGTCCTCTAGTAAAGAGTTGTTCAATTTCCATGTGAGTGTAGACTTTCTGTTGATTCTTTTGCTATTGAAGTCCAGCTTTATTCCTTGGTGGTCTGATAAGATACAAGGGGTTATTTCAATTTTCTTGTATCTGTTGAGGCTATCTTTGTGTCCAACTATATGGTCAATTTTGGAGAAGGTTCCGTGAGGTGCTGAGAAGAAGGTGTATTCTTTTGTGTTTGGGTCAAACGTTTGGTAGATATCTGTTAGGTCCATTTGGTTCATGATCTCTGTTAGACTCATTATTTCTCTGTTTGGCTTCTGTCTTGATGATCTGTCCATAGTTGTGTGTAGGGTGTTGAAGTCTCCCACTATTAAAGTGTTTGGATCGATGTGCAATTTAAGTTTTAGAAGCGTTTCTTTTATAAATGTAGGTGTCTTTGTATTTGGGGCATAGATGTTTAATATTCAGATGACCTCTTGGTGGGTATTTCCTTTAAAGAGTATGTAATGCCCTTCTCTGTCTTTTTTTATTAACTTCAATTTGAAGTCTATTTTGTTTTATATTAGGGTGGCTACTCCAGCTTGTTTCCTGGGTCCATTTGCTTGGAAAACCTTTTCCCAGCCCTTTACTCTGAGGTAGTGTTTATCTTCAATAGTGAGGTGTGTTTCTTGTATACAGCAAAAAGATGGGTCTTGTTTACGGATCCAGTCTGTAAGTCTTTGTCTTTTTATTGTCGAGTTGAGTCCATTGATGTTGATGGATATTAGTGACCAGGGGTTGTTATTTCCCATTATTTTGGTTTAGCTGGCTGTCTCGTGTTTCTCTTTTGTTTAGTTGCTGTGGAGGTTTCTATTTCCTCTGTTTTCTTCTCTGGGTTGGAATTTTCCTTCTAGGATCTTCTGTAGGGCTTAGTTTGTGAGGAGATATTGTTTGAATTTGATTTTGTCATGGAATATCTTGTTTTCTCCTTCCATGTTGATAGAGAGTTTTGCTGGGTATAGTAGTCTTGCTGGGCACCTATGTTCTCTCAGGGCTTGTAGGACATCTGTCCAGGCCCTTCTAGCTTTTAAAGTTTCTGAGGAAAAGTCAGGTGTGATTCTGATGGGTCTGCCATTGTATGTGACTTGGCCTTTTTCTCTTACAGCTTTTAATATCTTTTCTTTGTTCTCTACATTTGGAGTTTCTATTACTATGTGGCGAGAGGAGTTTCTTTTCTGATCTAATCTGTTTGGTGTTCTGTAAGCCTCTTCGATTTTTACTGGCATTTCTTTCTTTAGGTTTTGGAAATTTTCTTCTATGATTTTGTTCAAGATATTTTCTGGACCATGGAGTCCGGAGTCTTCTCTTTCCTCTATGTCTATAATTCTTAGGTTCCGTCTTTTCATTGAGTCCTTGTTTTCATGGATGTTGTGGGTGAGAGATTTTTTAGCTTTCTCATTTTCTTTGGATGTTGTACTGATTTCTTCCATCGAGTCTTCCATGCCTGAGATCCTGTCTTCCATCTCTTACATTCTATTTTTCATACTCACATCCGTAGTTCCTGTTCTCTTCTCTTGATTCTCCATTTCCTCTTTTAACTCTGACTATGTTTTCTTTATTGTTTCCATTTCTATTTTCATGTCTTGAATGGTAGTGTTCGTTTTGTACATTTCCTTCTCCAGTTTGCTTGTTTTTGTCTGGAGATCTTTCATTGCTTTATCCTTTTCCTGTTCAAACAGGGTCACCTTGGATTAGAGCTCTTTAATGATGTTCTCAGTTGTTCTGACTTGTAAGATTGTGGCTTCTTTGAATTCCTTCATAGTTTTAAGTTCTTCTTGAAGGGACTTTATCACCTTCCATACTGTAGAATTGTCCTCATTTTCATGTGTTTCAGTTGTGGTGAGGTGGTTCGGGTTGGACGGATAGCGTTGTTTTCTTTTGTTGGAGACATTTCGCTCTATTTTTTTTTTTTTTTTTGATCCGGGGCCTCTAGCCATTTGGAATTTGCTGTCTTCTGGACTTGGGTCCAAAGGGGGCACTGTGGTGTAGGATTCGAGTTGCCTTACTCCACCCCTATAAGGTGAGTCATTCAGTCCCACCTTTCAGGTGCTGACCTAATTAATTCAGGTGGCGGAGCTGTTTACAAGTAAGCTCTGATTCCCCACTGGAAGGGCTTGTACTAGTACATAAGACTAGTTTTCCCAGGGTTGGTTCCTGTAGTGGTTAAGTCTGCAGTTCAGCTCCAGTAGCCTTGCCACTCCCGAGGCTTGGAAACTGGCCAGTGACGTCACAGACTGCGATCTGTGGTCGGAAGGCACTTTTCAGCGGATCTCTGCTCACTTCCAAGGGTCGCAACCTTTCACCAGATAATTGGATCGTCTGTGTGAGACCTGGGAGTGCCCAGCAGGGTGGGGATTATCTCTGTGTGGTTTCTGAATCTGCCGGCTGAGTTTAGGTTGGAACTTACCGGGGATTTCTCCTTTTGGGAGGATGGGTTATCCCGATTCCCAGGTCCAGAGGCTTCCTAGCGTGTCCGAGATTTGGAAGGGGCATCCTGCCCAGGCATCTTCCATGGTCCCTGTGTAGCTGGGTGAGATTTAGAAGGGGTCGTGCCCTTTTTATGGCATCCTGGAACACTTGCTGCCTTGTGATTGTTGACCCCGAAAGCAAAATACATCCTCGCCGGCCGCCGCCATCTTGGATCCCTCCTTTTTCTCTCTTTTCAAAAAAACATTTCTTTCACTTTTTGGGACTATAATATAATTATGTCATTTTTTCATTCATCCTTCTATATACCCCTCTGTGATTTTTGGTGAGTTTATGACCCTTCTTTCTTTTAATTAAAAATTTTTCATACAGTATGTTTTATTTCTCTTTTTCCACTTTCTCAGCCCCTCTCAGCTTCTTACCCAACCGAACTCTATGTTCTTTCCCTTTTTCAAAAAATACACAACTTGAAAATCAAAATAAACAAATAAAAAAACTAATAAGACAAAAAAATCCATAACCAAACAATATGAAACAAAAAGCCCGTAAAATCCCCAACTGAATTCATTTTATGTTAGATGACTCTTCATGGGAATGGAGCCTGCCCTGGAGTGTGGTTGATATGCTCAATGACGTTCCACAGGAGAAAACTGACTTTCCCTTTGCCAGCTGGTATCACTTGCAAATAACTTTTTGTTTAGGGATGGGACAAAATGTCCACCCCTCTGCTTCTCATTCTGAATCCTGTCTGGCTTGAACTTGTGCGGGCCTTGTTCACACTGCCACAGTCTCTGTCAATTCACATGTGCACTGGAAAACACTGTTTCCTCAGGGTCATCCCGCAACTCTGACTCTGACTCTCTTTCCACCTTTTGTTCTAATGTTACTTGTTTGACTACTTTTGCCTTGCATTTTTTCCACTGGCTCAGACTGAATATTTTCTTGGGGGAACAGCCCCTGGATTCAGGATGCCAGTCTCTTAGGTAGATCTTACGCAAGAGAGAATGGAAAAAGTGTTAACCACTCTTCCACCTTTCTTTCAATAAACAAGCTTATCGTATTTCTTGATTTGCATGACCTATTTATGTGAGTTCCTATGAGTAAAGAATAATTTTATTGAAAAATTTTAAGGTGGTTTTCTTAGTTAGATTTATTATTTCTATGATGAAACACCATGACCAAAGCAACTGGGGTAAAATGATTTTTTCAACTTGTGGTTTCACAATACAGCCCATCATCGAAGGAAGTCAGCACAGGAACTCGAACAGGGACAGGAATCTGGAGGCAGGGGCTGATGCAGAGGCCATAGAGGGATGGGTGATGCTTACTGGTTTACTCCTTGTGGCATGCTCAGCTTGCTTTCTTATAGAACCCAGAGCCACCATCCCAAGGATGGTACCACCCACTATGGGCTGGGGCTTCCTCCCAATAAATCACTAATTAAGAAAAGGCCAAATATGTATTAACTGGACATTGGGAATGTGTGCTGGGCCATTTAACTCTCATAAATGTGGTGTATTTATTTCTGTTATTTTGTATAGTATTTACTGTTATAAGAGAAGGAACCATTTGTTGGACTGAAAGGGGAAGCTGTGGGGGGAAGAGGGTGGAAGGGTGGGACAGGAAGGGGGAGTAGGGAAGGGATTGTGACTGAGATGTAACTTGAAGAAATAAAAAAATAAAGTATATATAAAAAAAGAAAATACCCTACACACTTGCTTACAGGCCTACCTTATGTAGGCATTTTCTTAATTGAGGCTCTGTCTTCTGATGACTCTAGCTTGTGTCAAGTTGACATAAAACTAGCCAATAGAGTGGTGAACGGGAAATAGAGATGAGAAGATGTTTAGTGCTGAAGGTGTAATTGCATCACTGAATAGGAAATCAAGTGCAAGGATGATTTGAATTAAGAATGTATTCTGTCTTACCTCTGTCCTAATTAATACTTGTATTCCATTATATCCTGGGATGTTATAGGTCTCAGGTGAAACCATCACAAACTGAAAATCATAGCTTTACTATGATCAATGTTGACTTAGAGCTTATGTGATAGAGAGACATATCCTGTAGATTACCAACTAGCTACACACAGAAGTATCAAAGTTGAGCAGCACCCATGCTATCTAGTGGACTCAGCACTCTAGAAGTATGCTGCTGTTGAGTATTGCCTTGGATTCCATTGTCTGAATTAGCTTCCATTCCAGATGATAGAATAGGAAGTCTGAAGTTCTTATCTAGGGGCATTATGACATTATCAGTTAGAGAAATTTACAATTCTTACTAAAAAAATGGCATTCTTAACTTTGTGGAGAGTGAAAAGAAACCCCTGTTGAGCATGCCTAAGTCTCAGTTTGCATCTTGTTTGTTTAAAAATTTGTTGCCATTCCATTCTCCTCTTACTTTAGGAGACAAAAGAACACATGTTAGCTTTTGCAGAGAGAAAGAAGACAAAGTTTACTTTCTCCAGGTTAAATTTTTGTGACATATTAAATAATGTAACATAATTTTTATAACATTTTTATACATAAATTTTGTAACATTAAAAATGATGACTGCTATATTAGAATTTTTGGAGTGAGAAGGTGATATATGGTAGTGAACAGCACACTTTTGCTATCAAAACTCAAATCAGCACTCCAGGTTTAGAGAAACCAATAAAAACACTATTATTGGGGGCAGAGTTAGTAGGAAAAGTGGAATGGGAAAGGCCAGCCAGGGATGAGAGCTGCTTGTGGGAATCTCCCACCCTGTCTGTTTTTCCGTTTTTCTTCAATAAAGTTGTTGGCTTTATTATCTCTTATTCCAAGGCAAACATCTTCCAAGAGTCAGAAATCAAGAAGTTAGAGACAACAGCCTCAGGCAAAATTCCAGTTTAAGTGTCTGAGAAAGCAGAAATGGCTTTTTTTTTTTTTTTTTTGTCACATAGAAAAGCAATCCTGGAAAGGAGTTCCCTTGGACTGGTTTGAGCTGTGAGCCTGTGCCTACACCACTCACCATAACAGGTCATTCACTGTCACTGGGTTCCATGATAGATGTAGCTAATTATAGTCACTTCCTTAAGATCATTGGGAGAGAATTCTGTGACCAACTATCTGTAGCTAAGTGCAGGATTAGAATTTCAAAAGTATCCTTTGCTTAAGAAAAGAGGTCTATGTATAGAACAGAGGGAAGGTGGTAACAGATATGGAAGTGGAAACAGTTATCTGGGAGCTGGCAACATTGCTCAGTGGGTATTGATGCCAAGCCTGCTGTTAATCTTGGAAGTAGATGTATATAGCCTATGTACCCTAAAGAACAGCTTTTGATTTGAGCTTGATCTCTGGAACCTACATGATAGTAGGAGAGGGCTAATTACTGAAAATTATCCTGTCATCTCTATGCATGTGCCACCATCACACACAATTAAAAAAATAGTTATCCTAAAACATCTGTTTATTTAAATCACTTTTCCATGCTTAATAATAAAAATATAAAATTAAAATAATATTCATTTATTGTCTTGGTGGCTTGTTTGGTAAGTCAAACTTTGCATATACCAGAACTCAATTCACTGAACAGGGTCTTACAAATGTGCAATTAAGGTGTTGAGCAGGGTTGCCTGCTAATTAGAAGCTCTAGGTCCCCTTTCCAACTCACTAGCTACTTACAGAATTCATTTCCTTTGGGTTTCAGGACAGAGGTCCCAGCTTCCTTGCCAGACAAAATCCAAGGGCCTTTTAAATCTCCTAGAATAGTGGTTCTCTACCTTCCTAATACTGTTACCCTTTAATACTGCTCTTCATGTTATGGTAACCTCAATCATAAAATTATTTTTGCTGCTACTTCATAACTGTAATTTTGCTACTGTTATGAATCATAATGTAAATATCTGGTATTACTGATGGTCTTAGGTGACTCATGTGAAAGGATGGATCAGTTGACCCCCAAAGGAGTCACACCCATAGGTTGAGAGCCACTGTACTAGAGGCTGTCTGCTCATCCCTGCCACATGGTTATATCCAAAACATGTCAGGCTCTTTCTTGAGAATTGATTGGAGGATTTCTCTTAACAATTTTCCTTTTTGGGAATGCTTGGGCTCTATGGTTAAATAAGTGAGGTGACTGTGTTAGGGCTTCCTATTCTGCTGATTAACTCAGATTAAATGGGAATTAAATCTGTGAACTCCTTCAGTTGTGCCATATGTGAGAGTATAACCAGAGGAGTGACATTTAACATATTCATTTCATCCAGCGTTAATAGAGTTAGTTTCATAGGATGTGTACTTTGGTGGTCACACATCTTGTTGTGTAGTTTAAGCATCTGCATGTCATATCTATATATTCTAAAACACAGATATAAAACAATAATTAAATATATACATATGGATGTGTATATGTGCATGTGTATGCACGTAGATTCTATTGCATCATATCTATTTGCAAATTCTAGTTACTATTATGTTGTACAAAGTTATTTATTATGTCTCCCTCTAGCAATAATACACATAGAATAATTTCTAAGCTTCTTTCACATTTTTTTAGTATAATTTTTGTTTACTTGCATCTTGAAATTTGCAACAACTGGCTTCCAGCTGTCACTGTCATATAGTTTCGTATCTGAGTTATCCTAGAGAAAATGATGTTTAAAGTTTGTTTTGAATATGGTTGCAGTATGTGACAAGGGTCTCAGATTCTGGAGGTAGCAATGGAGCCACCCCCACTTCTCTGGCTGTTGTGTTAGCATAAATGATTACTTTAAAGAAAATGGGAACAGCAGTGGCTTGGGCTAACATAGGTTTTAGTCTTTAGAGAATAAAATTGTCTCAAACTATGTTGCTTGCAGCATAGACAGTGGCTTCATCATAGATTTCTCTTGTAGTGTTGCAGTTTCCCAATCACTTAGGAAGATATATACTGATTGTTTACTTCATTCTGATGTCTCCAAATTGTCTTCCTACAGTTTGGAGTGTCCAATGGATTGGAGTCAGGGGAGAATGTAGCTACTGGTGAGTGGCATTTTGAATGAGAATTGGCTATATGGTCATATATTTGAGTCCTTGGTATCAAGTTGGTGGACCTGAATGGGAAGGATTAGGAGGCATAGCCTTGGAGGAGGTGTGGCACTGAGAGTGGAATTTGTGGTTTCATTGCAGTGCTGCCCACTGTCCTCTGCCTTGTGATTGTGGGTGTGATATAAGTTTTCAGCTATATTCCCGTGCCTTCCTGCCTCCCTGTTGCCATGTTCATATCATGAGGGTCATGAGCTCTACCTGTCTGGAACCATGAAACCCAAAATAAACATTTTCTTTTGTAAATTGCCTTGGTCATGGTGTTTTGTTACAGCAATAGAAAAGAAACCAATACTGGAACTAACACTCTTCCTAGGGTACACAGGGCCATATCAAGTTCTATAAAATGACTAATGTTTCCTTTCACACCATGTTTTTTTCTATCCATGCCCTCTTAAAATGAATATAAATGTATATATGCACACATACACACATGCCCACACACACCACGATAGTGGTTAACTGAATAGTCTTATTATCCTTAGCTTAAGTAATTTTTTAATAAAATGTATTTTAAGAAATATTTCAAGTCAAAATACCATCACTGAGAGCTGCTTATTAAACTAAGAATAGCTCATTTAAGGTAATGATGAATGGTTTTGCTAATGATAATGAAGGCTTCCATTTATTTTGAAAATTTCACATATTTCAGAGCTTGTGAAAAAATTGGGTGGGCTTAATTTCAGGTTGCATTTTCCGATTCAAAGGTATGTTCTACTATAGTGCTATTGCATTATTTTAGTCAGTATTATTTTTTGTTGTTGAGAAATTTAGGGATAGGGAAACAGAAGGAAAGAGAGAAAATTTTACTTCTGTCTCTTTGCCATAAACATGACATATTCTTCAGAATGAATTAAAATAAAAATAAAGATCTCAAATGCAAATTTTAGTTTAGTTAAGATGTTTTTGATAGTTTGGTTTCTTGTCATTTAATTTCTTTTTTTTTTTTTTTTTGGTTTTTCGAGACAGGGTTTCTCTGTGTAACAGCCCTGGCTGTCTGGCTGTCCTGGACTTGCTTTGTAGACCAGGCTGGCCTCGAACTCACAGAGATCTGCCTGCCTCTGCCTCCCAAGTGCTGGGATTAAAGGCGTGCGCCACCACGCCCGGCGTCATTTAATTTCTTGAGTTCTTTGTACATTTTGGATATTAGCCTTTTGTCAGATCTGGGGTTGGTGAAGATCTTTTCCCAATCTGTAGGTTGCCATTTTGTTTGAATGACAGTATCTTTTGCCTCACTTTTCA
This sequence comes from Lophiomys imhausi, assembly GCA_907164525.1. Lineage (NCBI taxonomy): Eukaryota > Metazoa > Chordata > Mammalia > Rodentia > Muridae > Lophiomys > Lophiomys imhausi. Next base: position 565,310 of record CAJQZJ010034040.1, read on the forward strand.
GTTTCATGAGGTCCTGTTTTTTGGTGTTGGTCTTAGATCCTGAACTGTTGGTGTTCTGTTCAGAAAGTTGTCACCTGTGCTGATGAGTTCTAGGCTTTTCCCCACTTTCTCTTCTTATAGATTTAGTGTGTCAGGCCTTATGTTAAGGTCTTTGATCCACTTGGACTTAAGTTTTGTGCAAGATGATAAGTATGATAGTAATATTTGCATGCATGTTGTAGGTATGCAGGTGCATGCACATGTGTGGGTCAGAACAGGACACTGGGTGCCCTCCTCTAGTGCTTTCTATATTGGTCCCTTGAGATGGTATCTCTTACTGTACAGTGAGCTTGCTGTTTTTCAGCTAGGATGGCCAGCAAGCTCCTGGGAGCCTACTGTCCACCCTAACCCTACCCTCACCACTAGAATTCCAGTGCATGTGGTCATTCATGGCTTTTTATAGGAGTTCTGAATATTCAAACCCTGATTCTCATGCTGACCCAGCAGGTGCAGACCCTGGTTGTGATATTTGAGGAAAATGCTGTTTTGCATTTGTATGGATTAGGAGGTGTGGCCTTGAATGAGGTATGGCACTGAGAGTGGAATTTGTGGTTTGTGAAGTAGAGTATACAGGGAATCTGTACTATACTCATTAGCTCTCTGAGCAATTAAGAATCCATGGAAGAACTGCCTCCTCTGCTTTCTATTCACAACACAGAAAAACTGGGAATGTTTCTGGCCCTTTTGGAGAGATGCCAGGAAACACCTCTCTTCACCCACTGTGGTATGCATTCAAGCCTTTCATGTTCTATGTTCTTCCGGTTTTAAAGGCTCAACATCTACCTAGTGTGATGGGTTTCATGAGTTTGCATCATCTCTGTGGAAAGCATATGGATTCTAAATGGATTTAGAGACTGAGAGATTTCTGTCTTCTTTCTCTTTTCTGATTTGGTAGCAAAGGAGTAGGTTATCTGGCACTTATCTTCATCACATTTGAGATGACGGGCAGAATCATAAGAAGAAGGACTTTGTCTCTGAAAGTGAAAATTTGAATTAGAGTATATAGGGAGCTTGGCGACATGTCCACAACTGTCCACTTGGGGTAATTTTTATTTCACAGAAGAGAAAAATTATAGTTAAACAAATTTGGTAACTGAAGGTGACAGAGATAGTAAATAAATTGGTAAATTGGGTAAAGAACCCAATTTCAAACTCTCCCTTTAAGTACTTCCCTCATCTAACATTGCTAATTGCTCCTCTAGACTTGAGAAAAGTATGGATTATATATTAACTTTTTGGAAAACTGCAAGAAATTTCAAATGTGAATAGTTCAGTTTTATCAAGTTCAGAATAAATGATGCTAGTGTCATTTTTTTTAGTATAGTATTTGGCCTTGATTTTCTTTATATTGAAAGTAATAGAAGAAGAGATGCCTATGTGTTTGTGTGTGTGTATATGTGTATGTATATGTGTGTGTATGAGTGCATATTTATATGTGAGTATGTGTGAGTGTGTGTATGTGGGAGTGTATATACGAGTGTGTGTGTGCATGTGTAGGTATACATGTGAGTGTATGTGAGTGTGTTTGCATAAGTGTGTGTCTATGTATGAGTGTGTGTATATATGTGAGTTTGTATATGGATGTGTACATGTGTGAGTGTATGTATAAGAGTATATGCGTGTGTGTTTCTGTGTGAGAGTGTGTATATGTGTGTGTATGTATGTATGTTTTAATGTGTGTGCCTGTGTGTGAAGATAACACAAGCTTATTGATAATATAACGTCCATGACAGGTGAGAATCAAGAGTTGCTTGTTCATCCTATCTTGTTTATGTTTTACATTCACTTTATAAGTCAGCTCAAACACCTGAAGGCAAAACTTACTCCCTATGACATTATCACATATGATTTGAAGACTAAACAAAGCCAGAACTCATGTTTTTTATTGGCCAATAGCCCTGCCATATAAGCTACTGATGCAGATATATCTGGGTACTGGAGCTAAATTGACTACAAAAATGAATTTTTAACTGTGCCTGTAAGCTACAAAGCCTGCATATTGAGCAAACTGTCAATGCTCTGGAACTCAAGGCATTAGTCACTTGGCAAATATTTGAATGGAAGTGAATATAAACAAATACAGTTAAAACCCTCCATTGACAGCTATTGGCAATGGTGGCTGCTGGGGGAGGGAGGAATCACTTTTATTTGTATGTATGACTGCTCGTAGGTTGCCTGTGCTCTATGCTATGATGGGTGGCTCTATACCCATGTATATGCAAGCAGTATTAATTGGTCTCACTGGGCTATTAAAATCAGAACTGAAAGTGTGGAGAGAAGCATTGGAGGGTAACATGGACAGAGGGAGAGAGGAAGGGTTTGAGTTGTATATAATCAAGATACACTGTACACATACAAGAAATTTGTCAAAAAATAAAAATAACATTAGAATAGATATAAATTATTATAAATAACAATAAATCTGGATTGACAGTTTGGTGAAAGGTAGCCTGTTGTAGCATAGAGGTTCTTGACACATAGTATATACTATAACAATGTATATTTGTAACAAAAGTGTCCTGCTCATAAATATCATATAGCTTATGTCTCAGGAATTTTAGAATATTCCTAGCAAAGATGTTAAACTCATACTGGGAAAAATATTTTTCAAGTGTGCCTGTTATAATTCTGAGTTCTAGCTGAGTGTCCTGGTGCACATCTTTAATTCCATTACATGGGAGGAAGAGCCAGGTGAGTTTGAGGCCAGCCTGTTCTACACAGTGAGTTCCAGAAGAGTCAGAGATGCATAGTGAGACTCTGTCTCAAAAACACACACGTACACAAACAAACAAACCAACAAACAAATGCTGAGTTCTGTGATTCTGGTATATATCATGTGTATTTCTTTTTATTATCTTATTATTTTAACAGCATTTGCGTAATTCTCCATAATGAATACTGAAAAAGCAATTAAACTTTGAGTACTTATCATAAAGATGCCAGGGAACACAAAGAAGACTTCTGTGGTTTTAGCACTTTTAGTTGTCTTGACACTGTAGCAGTTATGCCTGGCATCTTGACTGTTTCTCCTTTCCTTCCAAAGATAGTCACTGCTTGAATTCTAAGGTTTATTGTTCAGTTTTCAGCTTTTATTATTGTGTCATTATTCTATGTCTTGTTTCTTATTTTCAATATTGAGAGATTTATTCTTATAATTGAAGGTGGCTATGTGCCATATATCTTTATTTCAGCAATAGCATTTCATTGTATAGAAATATCATAATTTGTGTATTTAGTTTAGTATTGATCAATTTTGGGGATGTCAGAATCTTGGATTGTGACAAAAATGTTGTTAGAGTACTACTGCCAACCAAGACAGGGTGACAGGATGGGATAAATCACTTTGCCTGTGATAGTAGTTCAACAAAATGAGAGAAGATATGACAAAATACTTTCAGGATATGGAACACAGAGAAAAGGAGGGCAGTGACCTTATGAAGTGGGAAATAAAGGAGGTGGTCAAATGATTCCTAATATTTACTACTTTCAAAGAATTTACAGAGCCCAAGTCTAGAGAATATCCCAAGGAAACTTCTAAGTTTGCAATAGGAAGGTTTGGAAAGGAGCAAATGAGTAGAGAGAATGTCTGGGACTCTATATATCTCCTTGAATGTTTGGGAAAATACTGATATGCATGCACACATAAAGGAAAGGAATTATGTGAGGCAGAGGAAAATCTCCAGACCACAACAGAGTAACAAACCTGATACAAAGGGCTGGGATTGTTGCCCAGTCACACTACAGTCCAACTGGAAAATTTGATTATTCATGGAACACTGGGTAGCGTAATGGGCAATGTCCTGCCTTTATAGTGGGGAGCAGTTAACCCCACATTACACATTTCTCGTGTCTCTTAATGAATCTTAAAAGGTGAAACTACATAGTTTGAGGAACCTACTGCAAAATAGATATACCAGAAAGTTGTTTAAACTTGTTATTAAAGCTAACAAGTTGGTAAGAGAAGATCCCTAAACTAAGCCTAGTCTCTGTGCAGCTGTGATACCCACATGACTGTTACAGTTTGTTATCTATTGCTGTGATAAGTGTGACCAAAAGCAACTTAGGAAAAGAGAGTTTACTTCACCATACACTTCCATGTTGAGAGAATATCTTGTGTATTGTATGGATTTATCACATGTCAATAATACAGCTGATGGCCTACAGCTAAGGCAGAAATAAGAGATGGGGCAGAAAGTAGATAGAAACGATGATAGGATAGATAGTGCCAGGCATAAGAGATTTGCTGGAAATGTGGAGGAGGACTCATGCATTGTACCTGAACAGTAGCAACCAGTCACATGGCTAAACTTAGATGAGAAAAAATGGATGAATTTAGTTGCAACATAATCAGGGAATGAGCCTAGCTGTATGGCCTAGGTATTTGTAAATATATTTTGAGTTTGAGTTATTATTTCTGGGAACAGAGCTGTGGGTGGAAAAACACTTAAACACTTCCAGGTCACAATTCATTATTGAGGAAAGTCAGGGCAGTGACTCAAGTAGAAACGGAGGTAGAAACTACAGAGGATTCCATGTTACTGGCTTACTTATAGGCCTGTGTTTCACCAGCATTTAAAATATAGTCCATGCCCACCTGCCTAGGTATATAATGGACCACGGTAGGCTGAACCCTTCTGCATCAATTAGCAATCCAGAAGATGTGCCACAGACATATCTATAAGCTAATCTGATCATGGCAATTTCATAATAGATATTTTCTTTTCCCAGGTGACCCTAGACTGTTGACCGAGTTGACAGTCTAACTAGCACAGTAATTGAATATGTAAGATGGCTAGTCTTCACTGTTAGTTCGATTAAATTTGGAATCACTCAGGAGATTGGTGAGGCATATCAGTGAACATGTCTGTGGGGGTATTTCCAGAAAAGACTAACTTGTGGTAAGACCCAGTCTTAAATGTGGACTGAACAATCTCATGGGTTGGTGTCTTAGAAAAAATAGAATAGGCAAAAAGACAAGCCACCTGCCCAGGGACAAGCTTGCCACTAATGCAACCATCTCCAAATGGAGATTCTCTGATGCTCATCATATACTTGGAGAAAAATGATGGGTTCTGTCAGGATATAACATGTCTCAATATCAAAAAATCTTTTTTTTAATAATTTATTTTTTATTTCTTCAAGTTACACCTCAATCACAATCCCCTCCCTACTCCCCCCTCCAGTCCCACCCTTCCAAACTCCTCCCCCTCAATCCCCATCCTCTTCCCTTCTTTTTTTTTTTTTTTTTTTTAGTTTAAGGTATTTCTTTTTTTTCCCCCCAACAGCTCTCTCTTTCAGTCCAAAAAATGGTTTTTTTTATAACTATAAATACAATACAAAACAACAGATATAAATAGGCCACAATTATAAGAGTTATATGGCTTAACATACATTTCCAATGTCCAGTCCATATGTATTTGGCACCTGACTTTAACATTCTACTATCTAACCTTCTCCATGAGTTTAAAGTTCTATATCTAACTCAGCTTTCATACTAACTTGCCTCATAATTGTAAAAATATTTTCTTAGATCCAGAACACCCTCTTGATTCCTAAACAACTCAAAATTTAACTATGAGACTCTAGCTATCTATTCTTTAACCACCTCAGAGACCTGAGAGGGATAAATATATATGATTATATAGGAAGTGCAGGGCCTGCAGCTTCCAAAACTAAGAAATAACATACCAGTGGCTGCCTGGACAGTTCCCATTTTCTCTCCATACATTACAGCATCAATCTTCAGCTATTTGGCCCTGTTTCTCTGACAGACATTGATTGTAGAGCAGGAATTATAAAGGACTTACCTACCCGTCTTGGCAGAGCTAGGCTGTCGACTTATCTGCTTCCAAGTTTTTTCCTTTTTGGACATAAGTCTGTCTAAAGTTGAAGCAAGGGGTTTTTCTTGCCAAGAGAAAGGCTTACCACCAATTCAATCATCTCCCACTGGAGATTCTTCGATGCTCATCTTCTACTTGGAGTAGAATAGGGGGTGCTGTCAGGAGCTGACATGTCTAGATATCAAAAAATCTTAAGAAAACATCTTTGAATGCCATATTCTGCAGATCTCTTGAGGTTTTTGAAGATGCCCTATCTATCTCTTATATTTAGATAAGCAAATATTGCTTGTCTCTTAGCAACTTGATTTCTGAGTAGCTTAGAAAATAACTGTGATAGACTGTCATAGTAACTAACAAAATGACACGTTTTCATGACTATTAGTTTCCGTTTCTTAATTATCCTAAACAGTTTATGTCGGTTGGTAGCGAGAGGTCAAAACTTGACATTTCATTTTTAAGTATTACTATGAACAATACCTTTAAGGAGCGTTACCCTTAATTTTGAATCAATACCCAAAGATCAATACCAATGTGGCCAAATATAATCTTAATTTTGTATCAATATACAAAGATCAATACTGATGTAGCCCAATACAATCTTAATTTTACATCAATATACAAGGGTCAATGCCATTGTGGCCAAATATAATCTTAATTTTGTATCAATATACAAAGATCAATACCGATGTAGCCCTATACAATCTTAATTTTGCATTAATATACAATGATCAATACCAATTTAGCCAAATATAATATTAATTTTGTAACAGTATACAAAGGTATAAGGCCATATTCAATAATCTGTCCTTTTTTCTTGATCTTTCCTATACTATGTCTATGTCCCATTTTTCTCAAGTCTGTTCACTCCTATATAGGAGAGAAAGAAGGATACAAAAAAGAAAAAGAGAGAAGTCCCTGGGTCTAACCTCCAAAAGCCATTTAACAAGACCATTTAACAGCTTGTAGTCTTTTCCCCTAAATAACAAAATTTTCTATTATCTATCAAATAACCAAAGTGGGGGGAACACCCTCCCCACCTTCTGGGGATGGGACGTTGTTCTCTTAAAATAACTTCCTGAGAAAAAGTCTTTGAATGCCATATTCTATAGATTTCTTGAGGTTTTTGAAGATTGAATTAAAAGTGGTCTCTTAAGTTCTAGGACTTATAGACTTCTGGCTCAACATTTGTTTTAGTATATCATTTCTTATTGTTCTGACCTGAAGTTGGCAGTTTCAAAGAGTTCTACACATGTACACTCCACATATACAGTACTAAAGACCAATTGTTACTTTATTGTTGCCTTGGAACCTTGGCCTTGTTAGAAGTTCTGATTAACTTCTTAAACTTTTAGCTGCCGCCTCTTGAATTAGTAGTTGTCCTTTGGGGAAGACTTATCCTCTCATAGCTACTTAAGGATATTCCAAAAATCACTTTGGGTAGAGTTAAACAATAGTTTTGTGCTTAGAAGCAAATGCAAAAGTATATTTTCCTGGTTTCCTCTGTGGTTAATGCTTTACAAGTCTTATTTTAAAATAACAGTAAAGACACTCATTATTTCTCTAGGAGTAGAATTCCATTATCTGTATTACCCAGAGTTATCTAAGGGAACAAGACCAATAGAGTATATGCATGTGGGTAAAATATATATATGCATGTACATATACTTGTTATATATATGGACCACAGTAGGCTGAACCCTTCTACATCAATTAGCAATCCAGAAGATATGCCACAGATATGTCTATAAGCTAATCTTGTCAAGATAAATTCATAATAGAAATTTTCTTTTCTCAGGTGACCCTAGGCTATATATTTATATGTTATATATGTATACATATATATATGTGTATATATATATATATATATATATATATATATATATAACATGCATATAATATTAGAACTCTCAGGCAATAAACTTGTCAGTTCAGAGTACTAAAATTCCATTCATAGGTGAAATAAGGTATCCAATGTTACCTAATTAGTATATAGTAGAATCACAATCTAAACTCGGCTTTGCTGACTTCAAAATTTCCTTTCATTGAAAATAATGATAAGGTAAGATGAATTACAAAGTTTACAAGGTGTACTTAAAATGTCATGGAATACCAACACCCAAATTTAACAGCTTCATTGAGGAAAATCAGTGTCTAAAGTAAAGTAATTTGTTCTGGTAGCTCAAGTTGCTATAACAAAGCACTAAGGATGGGCAGCTTAAATAACATTTACTTTTCACAGGTATGAAGACTAAACAGTCCAAATTGAAGATTCCCTTGTGTCCAATATTGGGGTGAATACCCCTCAGGGTCCTACTTCTTTGCATCCTCATTGGAGCACAGCAGTCCCCTCTGGCATCTTCTTGTGAAGTCACGATTGCTACTCACAGTGATATAGGCACATATGTATGGCTGGGCTATATCCCTCTTATTTTGAAGCCAATATTAGCTTGTTATTATGTCAAAAATACACAAATCAAAAATTAAAACACTATTGATGTTTTTTATTTATAAATAGAGTGAGTTTCACCACCAAAATAACAGAGAAAACATCCCTGAAACCTCCCCTTCAGGAGCTTTTCCTTATCAAACATCCATTCTGTTTAATAGCTGACTAAAAGCTATTTCTTTTATTCCTCCTTCTCAGTACCTCTTCTCTACATTCTATTGTTGATATACAAAGCTTTGTTCACAACACTAAGATGTGTGGTCTGAATAAAGCCAGAGGACATTTAGACTATAGATCTCATAGCATGTTGAGAATGCTTAATTAGTTGCAAAGAAATTAAAGTAAAAATATCCCTGTTAAAATTAAAATATTTCAGATTTATTTGACAACCCAAAATATCTGGATAGTGAAACTACCCATCTGGTGCTTTACATGTTAGGGTTCAAAGAAGCAGTCCCTGTCCAACTCTTTCTTAGGCATGTAAATTGACAATCTTTTTATTAAAGCATCTGGGCTGGGTCTTATGGCTTCTAGTTTGCTTCCCTATTATTCACTTCAAACACTGATGGTATGTTGTCATGGTCCTTCATTCCTTAGAATACAGATAATGGCTATCAATAAAGTGATGAAAACAAGAATTTATAATTTAAAAGTGCCTATCACAAAGGGATCAGCAAATAGTACCAGATTCTACTTGTTAACCATCCATAGGAAGGAGGACATGTTCTTTTGCTCAGGTCTCATCTCTCTCTGTGTAAGTGTTCTTGCTGATACTCCTTGGAACATTCCTGGAAGGGCTTGTTGAAAGGGTGAGGGGAAAGCAAAGTAGATGCTGGATTTTGTTCTTCCTGTGAAATTCTGCCTCAGTTATTACCATTGTCCTGACTGTATTTGTAGGCAGAATAAAGCCCTCTAGTTTCTTAGTCTATCCCTAAAATTGAGAATTTCCAGTACTTCACCATATGCAACATGCCCACTTGCTTTTGAAGTTCAGCATTCAGTTTTTCTTTTCATTTTAGCCTCAGAGGTATTTTGCCAACACAAGTATTTGAGAGATGATGTTTTGCTAAACAACAGTGACTTTAAACTGATACTCAACAGATTGATGGTAAAAGAGAAAGCAACAAGGTGCTCCAGCTGCTGATCTGGATTCTCAATAAAAATTAGGAGGAACTTGGAGATTAGATGTTAGCAAGGAAGGGATTACAGGATCTGTGGATAGATACTATACCATAACATGTGTATTAATGCAATTTAGTGCATTTGGGGCTCAACAATAAACAGTATAAGTCAATAGTTTTAAGCTTTAAAATCCTGTGTATGTTTATTTACCAAAGGACTAGAAGGTAATAGTGTCTAGGTGCCAAACTTCCTTTATTTCACAAAATTTGATCTCCTAGGCAACCATCTTACTACACTGCCTAATTTTAAGGTATTTCGAAATAGAAAATCATTGCTTCCTCCTTAGCAATGAGCAAATAGACACATTGTTGTTCTTGTATCAGTCAGAGACAGAGAAGATGGCAGTACTTTGTTCATCCTAGCTTGATTCTTGGCTTGGTGGCCAAAGTTGTCTTATGCCTAGGACTCAGAAAAATCAAATCAAATCAAATTCAGGCAGCACAGCACAGGAGGAGGAAGACAGACAGAGCCCTGTGGACTGCCATGACACCCACACACCTGCTCTTGGGCACACGGCACAGGTGGGCCAGAGACACCCAATTTTGCCATACCACAAAGCATGGTTGGAGAATGTCACCCAGGGGCCTGACAGCCCTGTGCCTAGCCTACAACGGGAACCACCACAATGTACAAATATGTGGTTGTCAGATGGGAGAGAAAGAGAAGGGGAAAGAGGATGGCAAGGAGTAGCCTGTTGTGAGTGATGAGCCCTGTCACATGGGGCCATGGTCAAGTCCCAGCCCTAGCTGACACTGAGGACCACGTCTAGGTCCATGGCTATGCAGCAAAATCTGGGACTCAAATTGTCATTAGAGAACATGGTGACTCCCTGGTCAGGGCAGCTGCTGGGACCACGTGGTTTTCCAGTGGCTGTGCATAGTTGGTCCCACCTCTCATTGGATGTGGTGCTCTGGAGAGTTGACCCCACCTCTCATTTCTGGCAGTACTTCAGCAAGTGAACTTTGGACCTCTCCCAGGTAGCATATATAGTAAGGCTGTCCCTGGTTGAGGGGGTGTGGATAAGAGCCTGGGAGAGCTGGTCCCATCACTTGTCTGGTGTGAGGTGGCATGGGTTGGAAGGTGACTGTCCGCCCAACACTACCTGGCAAGGTCATGAGAGAGTGTGAGTTGCCCTTTTCCATTGTTGTCTGCAGCACTTGGGAGTGTATGCCCTGTTTGAGGGAGACTAGGTGTGCCAGCCCATAGGACAGAATGAGGGAGAGCTGGCCCTTCCACAAGTCTGCCATGAGGTGAGTTATATATGGGGATGATGCCTTCTTACTCTCCCCTCTTACCACCTTTCGCAGTTGGGAGAACTAGCCGTGGTCATGAGAGTGGGTGAGGCGACCCTGTCCCTCACTGGTTGCAGCACTCTGGAGACCTGTTCCTTACCTCATATGGGTAGCACAGCAGAGCTGGTCCTGGTGGATAGGGTGCAGGTGACAATATGAGTAGTTTCACTAGTGGTTCAGAAGAGGCTCAGGGTGCTCTGCTTCCTTGATGTGATATCGAGATTTGATAGAACAAATGTGTAAAATGATGTGACTAGCCTTAGGTGGGCACTTTACTTATTCTTGTAGAATCTGGTGGAAAGTCCTTGGTTAGAAGTGAGCTGGAGGCTGATTGGTTAAGTCTGAAGTCTCAATTCTGTTCTTGTATTAGATTTCTCTTTGTTGATGTAGAGACCGCAAGTGCTGGAATATTTGCTACTTCAAATAATGCTAGGACAAATAAATATCCTTCCCATGTCATTGAGCAAATATGTATTGAGTAGCTATCATGGCAGACACTATTGTGGGCAATAAACTGTAGAAGTCAATAGAACAGATGGAAAATCCTGCCCTAATGAACTTTATATACACTGGGAAAGAATCAGGCAATAAACAAATTAAGCCTGCAAATGAAATGCTATATACTTGGAGGAGATAAGCACATTAGAGAAAAATAAACAAGGAAGGGCTGGGGAATGCAAACTGTTATTTTAGGTGTATGGTCTGGGAGATTTTGATGAGAAGATAACATCTGAGCACATGCTTTAAGAGATGACAGATAAGTTGTGAGGTCTATAGTGCATAAGAACATATCCCTAAAAGAGTATGAACTTTGTATGAATAGACCAGTAGATCAGAAAGGGAGTGGAACCCAGATCTTTAGTAGCCCGAAAAAATGTCATTTGAGATAGTGAGGGGTTTTAAGCATCCTGAGAAGTAATATAGATTACCTTGGTAGCACAATTACTTTGGAAGTAGTCAGTATCTTTGTGTGTGTGTGTGTGTGGGGGGGGGGGTCCTGTAAAAAAAGGAATGTAATTGCTTCAAGCAATATTGCAGGTAAAATATTACCATGCTTGGATCATGATGCTAGAGTTGAGACTTAAGACAAATGGTCAGATGCACATGTGTGTCAGGTGTAACTACTGAGCTATCAGAATGCTCACAATGCTACCTTCCATGTAAATATATACTTCTTCAACACTTGGACACAGAAAACACACACACACACACAAACACCATATCACATAGATGCCCTCTAGTTCCTTAATGGGATTTTTTTTCTCAGTATGGAAGGCTTGATTTCTACAGAAGTTGTCAACTGAAACAACAACTTTGGTGATCTTTTGCTCTGCTGTTGAATTTTTTACCTTGTCACATCACTTGATATTTTTAAAAATACCTATTTGTTACTCATGTAGAGAATTTACAGATGCCAAATTCAGTGTAGGAGCCATATGCTATTCATTTTCTTTGGCTGTCATGCACTGTGCACACACACACACACACACACACACACTTCACCAGCCAACTGTATAAAACTAGAGAAATGTATTTCCTTACATCTTTAGAGGCAAGATGCATGTAATCAGGTATCAGGGTCAAGTCATTTATGAAGACTTTATAGAACAATTTACCCTATTCTACTCTCTTAGCAGGTTTTGGTATTCCTCAATTTGTTGATACATTGCTCCATTCTCTTCTTCCTCATCTCCTTGTGTATCTTTACATCATCTTCTTTTGGAGGTTCTCCTACCAAAGACATTCATCACTAGATTAAGGCCCATGCTGAATAATTTAGTATGACCTCATGCTAATCTCTTTGCATCTGTGCAGACTCTATTTCTAAGCAAGAACATACTACTAAGTAGTGGAGATTTGTGTTCATGCTATTTGTTTTGCACATTATATTTCAATACAGATGTTGATTCAAGAAAACATAGGGTTTCCAAAAGAATCAGCAAAATAAAGTAATGTTTTCACAGTTGACACTGAGAGTGCTGTCCTTCCAGAATCTGAGATAACCTCAGTGCTGTCAAGAGAAGAAAATATCCTGAGCTTTAGCATCTAGTCCTTTGCCAGACCCCAGTTAATTCCCCTCTCTATTGAAAGCTGCTGAGAGGCTCTGAAGAGTCCTTATGCAGCATTATTTTAACATACCTTAATCTTTTAGCCACCTTTTCTACATGATATTCTAAATGATTGGTATATTTTGGTTGTTTTAGTCAACAAAATCATAGGATTTTGAAGGCACTTGGTATTTTATTTTCCTGATATGATAAAATATCTACCATAATGTTTGAAACATATAGGACCCTCACAAGCCTTCATTTGTTGATATTGAAGTACTCAGAGACACGTTTGATTGGATAGCCATAAATTAGAGCTAAGTTATGACCCCTCAAAGTATTCAAGTGTTCATTCTTCTTTAAGTCATAATTAAGAGGCCTATTTCACTGGAAACTAGTTTCCTACCCTTTGAGATGGATTCTGTGGGGACCTAGGAAATGGAGGCTTATGAGAAATGCCTTGTTGCTGGAAAAATGAAAGTAACTTGTGGGAGATATCTAAGATGGTTCCAGCTGGAAGATGCTGGGGCAGGGTTGAAGCCCAATCATGGGTATAGCTGATTGGGTGAGCAAGACTTCCATGCTCGTGATCAGTGCATGATCACCATGTTACCAGGCTTGTGCTATGTGATGTGATAGGATGACCTTTAATGTGATTGGCCTACATAGATAGCCTCATATGGAAATACCCATTTGGTTCTGTATATAAGCCAGAGAACAAATATTAAAAATGGAAAATGCTTAGAGATCACTCCTGTTGTGTGAGTTTGTCTTCAGAGTGAAGGCTGGAGGTTTGGGCAGGCAGCGCACTCACCTTTCCCTGAGAACCCCCTTATGTGGTGATTCCTATGTCATGGGATTCCTGCAGATTCAAGTGCCCTACTGACAAGATCTTGATATCATTCTATGTATATTTGTCATGATGTATTTTATCTTATTATTTTTATTTATTTATTTGTTTATTTATTTATTTTGGTTTTCCAAGAGAGGTTTCTCTGTGTACCCCAGGCTATCCTGGAACACACTCTGTAGACCAGTCTCGCCTTGAACTCACAGAGATCTGCCTGCCTCTGCCTCCCAACTGCTGGGATTAAAGGCATGTACAATCATGCCCACCCATGTGGATGCTGGGATTTGAACCCACATCCTTTGGAAGAGTGACTAGTGCTCTTAACTCTTGAACCATCTCTCCAGCCTGTCATGTTGTATTTTAAGGTGTTGCTGATTTTTCTCTCTCTTCTATTCTTGGGTGTGAGCTTTCCAGAGCAGAGATAATGATTTAATGCTCTTCAATCCCTAATGTCTAGAACTGAGTCTGTCTCTAGCAGGTATTTAATATAAAATTATAGACTTAGTTGAATAAATGGATGACTATGAGATATGCTGAATCATTTTCCTCTCACTGGTTTCCTTTTCCTCACACATAAAGTAAAGGATAAATAACCATACTTAATAGAACCTCTTTCTATTACCAATGGATGTACTTAGAAATGCCAATATAGGAGTTTTTCCTTTTGTTGAAGCTTATAGGGCTGTGGATATGCTGTTGTTCCTTGCTGGGATTCTGGCTGAGTTGGAAGAGGGATCTGCTCTGGAACTCAATTGCATTCAAGTTCTAAGTAGGAATCAAGCTGACATTGTTAAAGTTCAAGTGCATAAAATGTCAGGCCTGACAAGACAAAGATATACTGCTGGCAACACAAAAGGGGAGCCAAGAGGCACAAAAGCAAGTTCCATCAATTTATTTCCATCTGTTCTCATCCACTTAACTACCCTCAGTTTATTTAGAAACAATTACCCATGGTAACGAACTACATGAGTCTCTCTGTGGAGTTCATAATTTTTTCATAAAAAGACTCAGTGAAAATTCAAAAATAAGAAATACCACAGGATAATTCCCAAACTAGTTATTGCTAATTACAAAGGAAAATTTAAACCACAGAACATTGAGCAAGGTAATATGCTCCACTCTTGCATGAAGGTATTTTGAGGAAGAATCATATTTTTTTTTTCTTCAGGAAGGAAAACTCACATTGAGGATTATGGATAAAATCGACAAATCATACTTGGCTTTTTGGTTGTGGACTTTTCCCCATTATCTGAGTAAAGTCAATATTCATAGCTGTCAATCATATGGAAAACCAAAACACCAATCTTCCCTTTCAATGGTGTTGTAGGAACAACTGGAACAATTCTTCATGGAACTTTCTGTGTGAATGCAGCTCTTTTTTCTACTGAAGGCATTTCACCAACTGATTAGCTGAGCGAGGATGTTATGAAACAATTATTGAATTCAGTGGAATGTCTGACCGACACTCAGCCCTTCTGAAGACTCAGAACTCCTACCCCAACCCTTTTACATCACCCTTTAGTATTTTTGAGTGCTTCAATTGGGATAGTTACTATGGTCTGAGACTCAGCACATTTCTCACATGAACTCTCTTCCTTCTAACGTGCTTCCTTGTTCCACATTAAATATTTTTTTTAATAAGTACTTTATTTTTTTTTCAAGTTACATCTCAGTTGCAAACCCTTCCCTATTCCCCCTTCTTGTCCCACCCTTCCACTCTCTTCCCCCCCCCAACAGCTTCTCTTTTCATTCCAACAAATGGTTCTTTCTCTTATAACAGTAAATTCTATACAAAACAGCAGAATTAAATATGCCACATTTATGAGAGTTAAATGGCCTGGTGTACCTTCCCAATGTCCAGTTCTTACATATTTGGCCCCTGACTTTAACCTTCTACCTTCTAACCATCTCCATGAGTTTAAAGTTCTATAACTGACTTAGTTTTCATACTAACTTGCATCACTATTATAACCATCTTCTTAGATCTAGAACGCCCTCTTGATTCCTAAACAACTCAAAATTTAGCTATGAGACTCAAGCTGTCTATTCTTCAACCACCTCAGAGAGCTGAGAAGGATAAATATATCTGATTGTATAGGAAGTGCAGGGCCTGCAGCATCCAATACTAAGAAATGACAAACCAGTGACTACCTGGACAGTTCCCATTTTCTCTCCATACATTTCAGCATCAGTCTTCAGCCTTTTGGTCCTGTTTCTCTGACAGACATTTATTGTAGAGAAGGGATTGAGAAGGACTAACCTACCCTGTCTTGGCAGAGCTAGGCTGTCGACTTCCCTGCTACCAAGTTTTGTCCTTTTTGGACAGCAGTCTGTCTGCAGTTGAAGCAAGGAGTTTTTACATGTCAAGAGATAGGCTTGCCACTAATTCAACCATCTCACATTGGAGATTCTACGATGCTTTTCTTCTACTTGGAATAGAATAGGGGGTGCTGTCAGGAGCTGATATGTCACGATATCAAAAAAAAATCTTAATTTAAGACCACATCTTTGAATGCCATATTCTGCAGATCTCTTGGGGTTTTTGAAGATGCCCTATCTATCTCTTGTATTTAGATAAGCAAATGTTGCTTGTCTCTTAACAACTTGATTACTGAGTAGCTTAGAGAATATTTGTGATAGACTGTCATAGTAGCTAACAAAGTGACATGCATGCATGACTAGGAGTTTGTTTTTCTTAACTATCCTAAACAGTTTAAGATGGTTGGTATCAAGAGGCCAGAACTTCACATTTCATTTTTAAGTATCTCTAAGTACGATACCATTAGGAAGCGTTACCTTAAATTTTGCATCAATATACAAAGATCTATTCAAATGTGGCTAAATATACTCTTAATTTTCTATCAATATACAAAGATCAATGCCTATGCGGCCCAATACAATCTTAATATTGCGTCCATATACAAGGGTCAATACCATTGTGGCCAACTATAATCTTAGTTTTGTATCAATATACAAATATCAATACTGATGTAGACCAATACAATCTTATTTTTGCACAATAAACAATGGTCAATACCACTTTAACCAAATATACTATTAATTTTGTATCAATATACAAGGGTATAAGGGCATATTCAATAATGTGACCTTTCTTCTTGATCCTTCCTGTGCTGTGTCTCGATTTTTCTCTCGTCCGTGCATTCCTACAAAGGAGATAAAGAAGGATACAGAAAAGGGAAAGAAGGAATACCCTGGGTCTAACCTCCAAAACCCATTAAACAGGACCATTTAACAATTTGTAATCTCTTCCCCTAAATAATAGTGTTTTCAGTTGTCCTTCAAATAACCGAAAAAAGGGGGGGGCGGAGAAATACCCTCCCCACCCTCTGGGTATGGGACGTCGCTCTCTTAAAATGACTTCCTGTTGATTTGGGTCATAGTAAACCTGTTTGGGGCCCAAACCAAAATGGAAAAATGGTTAAAAATGTTTATACAATCCTTTTATGTTCAGTCCTTCTGTTCTCAGCTGTTTAGATGACCTAAGGAGTTTGTAGGCAGAAGCTGAACTTCCAGGCTTTACTGAGGTTCTGGCTGGGGCATTGTGTAGGGCGGAACGGTCTTAGCGATATTGATTTGTTGTGGTTGTAGGCTTTTGATGGAGACATCTATTGAGGGAGTCTGTCAGGCTGAATCATCTGTGTCACTCGTCTTCTTTTGGTGTCTGATTCTGATTTCTGCTGAGGTTTCCGTTGTCCAGTTGTCCCTGGGTTCCTTGAATGGATGCTTTGATTCTCCTGGAATGATAAGAACAGAGCCCTGCCCTATTCCTCAGTCAGGGACAATCACCCTCTTTTTTTTTGGGGGGGGGTAGGTAATGTTTCTCCTGAAGCAAATTTGGTTTTTGACAATATATAAAGTGTTATCTTTCAATCTGGTTTAAAGAAGAAATTATTTTGTTATTTTGGAGCTAAACCAGCTTTAGTGTATATATTTTGAGGTCTCGAAGGACAATTTGTTTGTGTTGTGTGGGCCTTTTGTAAGTAGCTTTTAAACTTAGGTCCTTCCAAATCCTATGTGTGTGTCTCTGCATTCTAAATATTGGGATCCAAGACCTGTGGTTCCCATCTAAGGGGATTAAAGATGTGTTCCACCACTCCTGGATCAAAGTTTTTCTTTATTTAGAGTTTGTTTTGTATCAGGCTGACCTTGAGCTCTGAGATCTGCCTGTTTCTGTCTCTAGTGTGTTGGGGTTAAGGGTGTACTCTTCTTGAATGATGGGATTAAGGGTGTGTACCCTCACCACCCTTTTCCATGTAACTCTAGAATTTATAAGTCCACTAACACTTTGGTGCTCCTCCCGTCTCTGCTGAAGTTAAAGGCATGGGTTAACACCACATTTCTCCTGTATTTTACCTTAGCTCTACGTTTTTTCGACACTTGGAGGTTCATAAAACCAGGTTGAATGGCTGTGTCCTTTAATTTATTTACAGTGTATTAACGTTGTTACCTGCTTTTTTTTTAATTAGTAAATTTATTTGTTTGTTGCTACAGGTTACATCCTTGACATATTGTCCTCTTTTCCGGCTTCCCAGGCCCACCCTCCCATGCTCTACTCCCTGACCCTTCCATCTTGATCCTCTGGGGTGGAGTGTCCCTGCATACCAGTCTCTCACCACAGATCAGGAGTCATATGAGGGCTGAGTGCCTCTTCATACACCGGGGGTATATGAGGCAGTACTGCCAGTGAAAGGTGTCTCCTTGCTACGGGGGGGGGGGAACTATAAAAAAAAACAAACAAACAGGCACACAAACCCACAAAAACAAAGAACAACAACAAAAAAAGAGAGGAAAAAGAAAGAGAAAAAAAGAGGGAAAGGAAAAAGAAAAAGAAATGAAAAGAAAAAAGAAATTTATGTCCATGTTCCTTTTGGTGTGTTGGTTGTAGTACAGATATCCTGTACGATATAGCTAAAATCCTACTATAAGTGAATAGATGCCATGTGCATCCTTCTGAGTCTGGGTTAGCTCACTCAGGATGAGCTTCTCTAGATCCATCCATTTGGTTGCAAATTGCATGATTTCATTGTTTCTTATAGCTGAGTAGTATTCCATTGTATAGATGTACCACAATTTTTTAATCCATTCTTCAGTTGAGGGACATCTGGGTTGTTTCCAGTTTCTAGCTATTACAAATAAGGCTGCTATGAACATAGATGAGGAGACTTCCCTATGTCTCCGTGAGGTCTCCTTTGGGTGTATACCCAGAAGTGGTATGGCTGGGTCCTGAGGCAAAGTTATTCCTAGATTTCTAAGATATCTCCAGACAGACCTCCATAGTGGTTGCACAAGTCTGCATTCCCACCAGCAATGGAGGAGGGTTCCCCTTTCTCCACACCCTCGCCAGCATGTGCTGTCATTTGAGCTCTTTATCTTAGCCATTCTGACAGGTGTGAGAAGGAATCTCAGGGTCGTCTTGAGTTGCATTTCTCTGATGATTAAGGATGTTGAGCATTTCTTCAGGTGACTCTCGGCCATTAGGGATTCCTCCTTTGTGAATTCTCTATTTAGCTCCGTCTCCCATTTTTTGATTGGATTATTTGGTTTCTTGGCATTTAGTTTCTTGAGTTCTTTGTAGATGTTAGATAATAGCCCTCTATCAGATGTGGGGTTGGTGAAGATTTTCTCCCAGTCTGTAGGTTGCCTTTTTGTTCGAATGACAGTGTCTTTTGCCTTTCAGAAGCTTTTCAGTTTCATGAGGTCCCATTTATTGATTGTTGATCTCAGGTCCTGAGCTGTTGGTGTTCTGTTCAGGAAGTTGTCACCTGTGCCAATGAGTTCGAGGGTTTCTCCTACTTTTTCTTCTAGTATCTTTTGTGTGGCCGGTCTTATGTTAAGGTCTTTGATCCACTTGGAATTAAGTTTTGTACAAGGTGATAGGTATGGGTCTAATTTCATTCTTTTACAAGTGGACATCCAGTTGGACCAGCACCATTTGTTGAAGATGCTGTCCTTCTTCCATTGTGCGGTTTTGGCTTCTTTGTCAAAGATTAGTTGGCCATAGGTGTGTGGGTCCATGTTTGGGTCTTCAATTCGATTCCATTGATCCACTGGTCTGTTTCTATACCAGTACCATGCTGTTTTTATTACTGTTGCTCTGTAGTACAGCTTGAAATCTGGGATGGTGATACCTCCAGATGCTTTTTTATTGTACAGGATTGATTAGCTATTCTGGGTTTTTGTTGTTCCATATGAAGTTGAGTATAGCTTTTTCCAAGTCTATAAAGAATTGTGTTGGTACTTTGATAGGAATTGCATTGAATCTATATATTGCTTTTGGTAGAATAGCCATTTTTATTATGTTGATCCTACCTATCCATGAGCATGGGAGATCTTTCCATCTTCTAAATGCCTCTTCCATTTCTTTCTTCAGGGGCTTGAAGTTCTTGTTATATAGGTCCTTTACTTGCTTGGTTAGAGTTACCCCCAGGTACTTTATATTGTTTGTGGCTATTGTGAAGGGGGTTGTTTCCCTTATTTCTTTTCGGTATGCTTGTTTGTTGTATAAAGAAGGGCTCTGATTTTTTTGAGTTAATTTTGTATCCAGCCACCTTGCTGAAGTTGTTTATCAGCTGTAAGAGTTCTTTGGTGGAGTTTTTGGGGTCACTTATGTATACTAACATATCATCTGCGAATAGGGATAATTTGACTTCTTCATTTCCAATGTTTATCCCTTTGATTTCCTTTAGTTGTCTTATTGCTCTAGCAAGAACTTCAAGTACTATATTGAAGAGATATGGTGAAAGTGGACATCCTTGTCTTGTCCCTGAGTTTAGAGGAAATGCTTCAAGCATCTCTCCATTTAATTTAATGTTGGCCACTGGCTTGCTGTATATTGCCTTTATTATTTCTAGGTACGGCCCTTGTATGCCCGTTCTCTCCAGGACTTTTAGCATGAAGGGGTGTTGGATTTTGTCAAATGGTTTTTCTGCATCTAGCGAGATTATCATGTGGTTTTTTTCTTTCATCTTGTTTATATGGTGAATTACATTGATAGACTTTCGTATATTGAACCATCCCTGCATTCCTGGCATGAAGCCTACTTGATCATGATGTATGATATTTTTGATGTGTTCTTGAATTCGGTTTGCTAGTATTTTATTAAGTATCTTTGCATCTATGTTCATGAGGGAGATTGGTCTGAAGTTCTCTTTCTTTGTTGGGTCTTTGTGTGGTTTAGGAATCAGAATGACAGTGGCCTCATAGAATGAGTTTGGCAGTGTTCTTTCTGTTTCTATGTGGTGGAAGAGTTTGAAGAGTAATGGTGTTAGCTCCTCTTTGAAAGTAAGGTAGATTTCCATGCTAAAGCCATCGGGCCCTGGGCTTTTTTCGGTTGGGAGATTATTAATGACTGTTTCTATTTCCTTAGGGGTTATTGGGCTGTTTAAGCTGTTAATCTGATTTTGATTTAGTTTTGGTAGGTGGAATGTATCGAGGAAATTGTCCATTTCGCTTAGGTTTTCAAATTTGGTGGAGTATAGATTTTTAAAGTAGGACCCGAATATTTTCTGGATCTCCTCGATGTCTGTTGTTATTTCTCCCTTTTCATTTCTGATTTTGTTGATTTGTGTTCTTTCCCTTTGCCTTTTAGTTAATTTGGCTAGGGGTCTGTCTATTTTGTTGATTTTCTCAAAGAACCAACTCTTGGTTTCATTGATTCTTTGTATAGTTCTTTTTGATTCTAAGTTGTTGATTTCTGCCCTAAGTTTGATGATTTCCTGCCTTCTGCTCCTCTTGGGCGTGTTTGCTTCTTTTTTTTCCAACTCACCCAGATTAGCTGATAATTCACTAATATGAGCTGTCACAATTTTCTTTTTGAATGCTCTTAGTGCTATGAACTTTCCTCGTAGTACAGCTTTTATTGTATCCCATAGGTTTGGGTATGTTGTGTCTTCATTGTCGTTGGATTTTAAGAAGTCTTTGATTTCCTTCTTTATTTCTTCCCTGACCCAGTGGTCATCCAGTAAGGAGCTGTTCAATTTCCATGTGTGTGTAGGCTTTCTGTTGATTCTTTTGCTGTTGAAGTCCAGCTTTATTCCGTGGTGGTCTGATAAGATACAAGGGGTTATTTCAATTTTCTTGTATCTGTTGAGGCTGTCTTTGTGTCCAACTATATGGTCGATTTTGGAGAAGGTTCCGTGGGGTGCTGAGAAAAAGGTGTATTCCTTTGTGTTTGGGTGAAATGTTCTGTAGATTTCTGTTAGGTCCATTTGTTTCATGATCTCTGTTAGACTCAATATTTCTCTGTTTGGCCTCAGTCTTGATGATCTGTCAATTGTTGTGAGTGGGGTGTTGAAGTCTCCCACTACTAATGTGTTGTGATCGATGTGCGATTTAAGTTTTAGAAGTGTTTCTTTTACAAAAGTAGGTGCCTTTTTATTTGGGGCATAGATGTTCAGTATTGAGATTTCCTCTTGATGAATATTCCCTTTAATGAGTATATAATGCCCTTCTTCGTCTTTTTTCATTAACTTCAGTTGGAAGCCTGTTTTGTTTGATATTAGGATGGCTACTCCAGCTTGCTTTCTGGGTCCATTTGCTTGGAAAACCTTTTCCCAGCCCTTTACTCTGAGGCAGTGACTATCTCTGGTAGTGAGATGTGTTTCTTGTATGCAGCAAAGGGACGGGTCTTGCTTGCGGATCCACTCTGTAAATCTGTGTCTTTTTATTGGGGAGTTGAGACCATTGATGATGATGGATATTAGTGACCTGGGGTTCTTGTTTCCCATTAGTTTGGTATAGGTGATGGTCCTGTGTCTCTTTTGGTTTAGTTGCTGAGGGGTTTTCTATTCCCTTTGTTTTCTTGGGTGAAGTTTTCTTCTCTGGGATGGAATTTTCCTTCTAGGATTTTCTGTAGGGCTGGGTTTGTGGGGAGATATTGTTTAAATTTGATTTTGTCATGGAATATCTTGTTTTCTCCATCTATGATGATAGAGAGTTTTGCTGGGTATAGTAGTCTGGCTGGGCACCTATGATCTCTCAGGACTTGTAGGATATCTGTCCAGGCCCTTCTAGCTTTTAAAGTTTCTGAGGAGAAGTCAGGTGTAATTCTGATGGGTCTGCCATTGTATGTGACTTGGCCTTTTTCTCTTACAGCTTTTATAATCCTTTCTTTGTTCTGTACATTAGGTGTTTCAATTATTATGTGGCGAGCGGAGTTTCTTTTCTGATCTAATCTGTTGGGTGTTCTGTAAGCCTCTGGGATTTTTATTGGCATCTCTTTTTTCAGGTTTGGGAAGTTTTCTTCTATGACTTTGTTGAAGATATTTCCTGGACCTTGGAGTCGGGAGTCTTCTCTCTCCTCTATGCCTATGATTCTTAGGTTCCGTCTTTTCATTGAGTCCTTGATTTTTGGATGTTGTGGGTGAGAGATTTTTTAGCCTTCTCGTTTTCTTTGGATGTTGTACTGATTTCTTCCATCAAATCTTCCATGCCTGAGATTCTGTCTTCCATCTCTTGCATCCTATTGTTGATACGCACATCCGTAGTTCCTGTTCTCTTCCCTTGGTTCTCCACTTCCTCTTTTAACTCTGACTGTGTTTTCTTTATTGTTTCTATTTCTATTTTCATGTCTTGTATGGTATTGTTCGTTTTGTACATTTCCTTCTCCAGCTTACTTGTTTTTGTCTGAAAATCTTTCATTGATTTGTCTTTTTCCTGTTCAAGCTCTGTCATCTTGGCTTGGAGCTCTTTAATGTATTGTTCATTGTTTTGGCTTGTAAAGTTGTGGCTTCTTTGAATTCCTTCATAGATTTAAGTTCTTCTTGCAGGGACTCTATCACTTTCCATAATGCAGAATTGTCAACTTTTTCATGTGTTTCTGTTGGTGTGAGGTCATCCGAATTGGATGAGCTAGGATAATTCTGCTTTGTTCGAGTCATATTTCCTTGATTTCTATTTTTTTTTTTTGGACCTTTGGCCATGTGTGTGTGTTTAGCTGTCTGTTCTTGTCGTTTTCTGTGTTTGGATCCACAGGGGATGCTTTGGTGAAGGAGTCGAATTGCTTGGCTATCTGTCCTTGCTTACAGGGTGATCTCAGGGTCAATGTGGTTTTAATGGCCTGAATCGTTTTGAGCTGGTGCAGCCTATTCCCAGGTAGTGAGTAATAGTCCGGGATTGTTACACTGCTCCCAGTTCAGACTTCTCTATTTTGCACACTGAGTGATCAGCCTTCAATTGTTCTAATGGTATAGACCTGTTTGCCCTGGCAGAGATTTTGTGGGCTTTGTTTGTCGTCAGGGAGGCTGACAGGGCCTGTCTCCACACCTAATGTGTCTGGGTTTACCCAAATACAGCTATGGTCCCCTGGCTTCTGGTGACCCTCTAGGCTTCTCTGCCACAGGCCTGGCTGCTTCCCTCCCTATCTGCTCCGCCTTGGGTGGGCAGAGCTTCGTTCGGTTCCTCCCGCCTTCTGAACAGGCCTCCCGTCTTAGCTGCTTTGCCGTGGGTGGGCGGAGCTTTGGCTCCTCCCGGCATCAGAGCCGGCCTCCCGCCCTAGCTGCTTTGCCGTGGTTGGGCGGAGCTTCGGCCCCTCCCGCCAGCGTCTGCTTCCCTCCCCAACTGCTCTGCCCACCCACCTTCTGCTCCCGCTCAAGCGGCTGTGGATCTCCTGCTGAGCGCCCTTTTTCTATGTCTCGAAAAAACAAACAAACAAACAAACAAAAAAAATAAACCACAAGACTTCAACTATTCTGCAAAATTTCCTAAATAGTTATAAGGTCTTCCTGAGGTATGGGAAGCCCAGTTGGCTAGTGGGCGATCGCCATGTGGCCTTTGAGTTTGCCTGCTGTGTGTTGGGATCGATCTTACCAGTCGCCTCTCCAAATGGGAGTTCCCGAATCCCGGATTTAGTGGCTTCCCTGTCTGCGAGAGATGGGGGAAAGCCTTGCCCTGGGACTTTTAACAGTCCCTTGGGAGCTGTGCGTGTTCCCGGAGGGGCCAGACCCTCCGGTTTTTGCACAGTGTCCCACAACTCTGTGTTCTCTATGGCTCTTCTCTCCCACATTCAAAATGCATCCGTGCAGTTCGCCGCCATCTTCCGCCGCCCACATTAAATATTTTGTCAGTGATATCAGCAGTCCTCTGGCTATCCTGGCTGAAAACTTAGAAATTGTTGTTGCTCATGTCTCTTCTCTTGAGCACTAGCATGTAACTTAGTATTATTTTCTGATTATTGGTCAAGAAGATAAGTGCCTCACATGTTGTAACTCTCAGCTATATTACAGCTCATAGAAGACATAAGTTTTTTAAAAAAAATCTGATCTCTACTAGATATCCAATGCTCATAGTATTACTTGTATTCCAGTAGTGACCACTGTTACTTGTGTTCTCCTACTTTAATTACTACTTTAATTGCTATGAACACTTTCTAATTAATCTCTTTCCATTTGCTCTGTCATTGATTAGTCACCCTGAAAATGTCTTAATATCACAGATACATTGCTAAAGTTGTTTCTCTGATAGGCTTATTTTGTTACTTTCTGCTATCTTCAGTTATTTTCAAAATTAAATTCCTAGTGTTTCATAACTCAGAATACATATTTTATACTTTATGGAGGGAAATATTCCAAGTTCAATAGTCCACCTGGACTTAGTTACATAATACATTTCAAGCAAAACCGCAGCATATAAAACAGATTCAAGCAGAAACCACCTAGCTGAATGACAAGAAGAGAACAGCATGTTCTGCTTGTGAGCTATTTACCAGACCCAGTTCTTTTGCTGAAGCTCACAAAGCTTCTCAAGTCATATTTTATCTCTTTTTCTGCATCTCACACATCATTGAGCGCTATGTCTAGATGTGTTACCTAATTTAACCTTATCATTCCTTAATCCATAAATTTTAAATGGTGCTAATATAATTTCCACTAAAATACCAACGGGATGTTGTTAAACATAATCTGAATCAATTTTTGGAATTTTTGATGGAAGTGACTCCTATGCAATAGGCTTTGATCAGTAAGAAGTATCAGCTCCCGGATTACATATCCTATGGGTGGAACTACAGGCCGCAATGAACCACCCTACATGCATTTTGGGAATCAAACTTATTCTGGTCCTCTGCAAGAGTTTTCCATGCATTAATTACCCTTTATACTTTATCCCATGTTGCCACGTGCAGTTAATTCAGCAGCAAATGTACACTTCACACCTACTGCATGCTGGTTTATGTACTGGATACTGTGTAGGTTATTTTGTGTCTGTGTTCATATGTTTACACATACACACACACACACACACACACACACACACACACTATGCATTGAAATGTATGGTGCATTTATATTGGGATAAACTTCATTTGTAAGAGAGAGTTCAAGCATAGAGATTACTATAGAGATTACTGTAGATATTTGAAATCAAGAGAATTCAGCCTTAGCAATTACTTACACATGTGCCAGACTTTTTAGAAAGCCAGAAAGATGCTGTCTTACTCCTAGAGAGAGAGAGAGGAGATACACAATGGTACTGCAAATAGATTATTGTCTTGTTGAAAAGGCACAGAAAAATCAAGATTGTATTTACCCCATTAAATTGTGAAGTATATATATTCATATAGGAAAAATGAACCTTTATGTTTATGTTATTATCCCTTAAGGGAAGAAAATGAGCCTGTGTGTGTATGTGACAGAGAGAGAGAGAGAGAGAGAGAGAGAGAGAGAGAGAGAGAGAGAGA
>CAJQZJ010034040.1:597922-615612 GCA_907164525.1 Lophiomys imhausi
GTGTGTGTGTGTGTGTGTGTGTGTGTGTGTGTGTGTGTGTGTGTGTGTATGTGTGTGTAGGCGGGTGCCCATGGAAGCCAGAATAAGGTGGCAGCACTTTTGGAACTGAAGTTACAGTAAATTGTGAGTATTAAAAACAGCACTTCTGTAGGGACAGCAAGTTAGACACTCTTAACCTCTGAACCATCTGTGAAGTCCCTGGTAACTGCTTTCTAGTAGATTTCTATTCAGAAATTAAACTTTTCCCAAAGACTAAGTAAATGATCTCCTAGAGAGTGAACTCTGTTTGCAAGCATGAATTGTACTTGTTATTGAGTATGTGATCTATGCCATTAATAATGTATAGCTCAGTCTCTAATCTCCAAAACTTCCTTCCTGGAGAAATCTGTTTGATCTAGTGCTTCTTAAATCTACCGACCATTTAATTCCCTAATTATTTAACCATCCGAGATTAATAAATGAATTTATTTATTTATGTACTTTTAAAATTCTGTTACTTTCTAATTTTCATTGATTTTTATTGTATATTTACCTGATAAATTATAAAGAGAGTTAAAACATGGTGTCAGATACAATAGGCAATACATCCTAGAGAGAGAGAAGGCACATTGTTAACTCAGAATGACTGAAGTTTAAAGTATACCTCTGCTACTTAAGAATTGTACAACCTTGGACAAAGTTTAAATGATGGTTATATCATTGGCATTGCCCATAAAATGAGGATAATAATCATATAGACTTCATCTTGTGATCTTAATGATTAAATTCAATGAACAAACTGTTTAATGCAGGGCACAGGGGCACAGCAAATGCTCACTAAATGGTAGGAAAATTCACCATGAGAGACAAAGGGCATGAAAAGAAAGGAAAATGCTTAATTTAGTGTAAGCACGGAGGTGCTACAATGGATTTTGTTATGGGTCAAATTAATTATATGAGTATTCTAATTAACTCTGGGAAGGATCAAGTAACATAGATGCAACAAATTATACAAAAAGATCCAATTTGGAAATCAGGCTTAAATTTGTGTTCTGTATTAATATTCTGGAATGTTTATCTTTTTCCAAGTAAATGTAAATATCCCTAATTAAATGCTAATGATTTTAATTATTATGATGTTTACATTTATGATCATTATATATATTCTGCTACTTTCTAAAATCTTTATAACAGTCAGATATTGTGACTTTGTATCTATTTCCCATGATGCAACTCTGAAGATAAATTTTGCTTTATAAAATCCAGATGGACTTCAACTAAGTTCAACTCATAGTTCATATCAAGGGCTCATCTGTTAAACTTCACTCATTCCAAGAAGTTGCTTTGAATAATGGCCTGTCGCACAAAGCTTCATAAGGTTGCCTGGAAAGTTGCTTCTCCAGGATTCCTTTCAACAGGATCAGACTCCCAGACTCTCAAAGGTCTTTGCTGCTAGAGTGTAAGGCATCTGGTTACCTCTTAAGGTCCTGCCCAATCGTAGTATTGTCCTTGTGATGCAAAAGGAAGGGTTGTGCAATCAGGAGGCTTCTAGTCATATGCCTAAGAATTGCCGGGGGGGGCCAAGTGATATATGACAAAGTCCTCGAAGGAAATCTTGATGGTGTGGATATAAATCTGTTACAGTGATGCTATAGATATACTGAGGATCTCTGGTGGCTGGCTTTGCCAACTATGTGGAATATCTGTTGAAGAAAGCTACAAATAATGAGTTGAGAGAGCCTGAGAGAGTCCATATAAGCTGCAAGTGGTAAGATAGTAGGAATGATATGCCCAAGCCTGATGTGACTTACACCATGATATCATTACCTGGACACCAAGTGGGGAGTTATGAGATGTAATGTTGTCTCTTCTGAGTTTCATCCTCCCTCTGGTCCTTTTATACCTTTCTACATTCTCCTTCTTCCTATTGAGATTGTTTATTTCATGCTGCTCTATACTGAACATTAAAATGTTATTTTTTTTATATAAGAGCTTGGGTGTAGCCAGAGGAGACTTTAGATTTGATCATTTGAATAATGTTGGATCAATAAAGACTATGAGGACACATGGAGAAAGAGTCAACTCAGTTTTATTATGACGTAGCTGTAATCCCTTGGAAGCTGAGGGTAACATATTTTGTTTGAATATTATTTGTGGCTCTTAGGATTATCTTTGAATGCCTAGTTCCTAGCTCGTGGTATTTGTGGGAAGGTTCTTAAAGATTTCATTTGTGAAGACTGCAGGGAGTGAGTAGGTTATGAAGTCACTTCTTTAAGGGCTCTAAGTGATCCCACATTCCTATGCATCACTTTTCTTCCTGAGAGGTGTGTGGCCTCCACATCTAGAGCTGTGTAGCCTGTGCCACATGCTCCCACCACTGTGATATTCTACCTCACTCTTGACCAAGAAGAAATGGAGCAAGGGGATAAAGATTAAATCCTCTGGAACAAAATCAAAAATAAAATGTTGCCCTTTTTGAGGTATTCAAAATAAACTCTTATAAATTCTTTTTTTTTTTTTTTTTTTTTGGTTTTTCGAGACAGGGTTTCTGTGAATATCTCTGGCTGTCCTGGACTCGCTTTGTAGACCAGGCTGGCCTCGAACTCACAAAGATCCGCCTGCCTCTGCCTCCCAAGTGCTGGGATCAAAGGCGTGCGCCACCACCGCCCGGCTCTTATAAATTCTTATATATTTTTAAAATTTGTTCAATATCATGTTTTCTGTTGCAGCATCACAAAATGGGATAAATCTCAAGCCATTTGATAAAAAATGCATACTACATTTTAATATGAATTTAAAATAAGTACATGTGGCTGTGGAGTTGGCTTAGTCAGGGAAATGTTTCCTGCTGAAACATGAAGTCCTAAGTTTGATTCTTAAACTCATGTGAAAAGGGATCAGGATGTAATCATATGATAGTCTCAAAAAACATTAAAAGAGAAAAAAGTCTTACTGTAGCATATTATATGGAGTTATAAGCACAACAAGTCATTACTGTGCTTATAATCCAAGCTCTGGGGAGTGGGGAAGGGATTCGGGGGAGACAAACAAATTTTTGAGATTACAGGTCACATAGCCTGACCTAATTGGCAAACACTCACCAGGTGAGAAACCCTGCCTCAAAAACAAGATGGAAGGCACCCAACCAAGGCTGACCTCTGGGTATGTGTAGGCGTACAGTTGTTGTGTGCCTGTTTGCCCACCACCCCCCAAGTCTACAAAACAATGAGGTGATGGAATAATGTCAGAAAGAGAAAACAATTTTAATAGGAGAGAGAAGAATGTGTTTACGTTCCTGTGAAATGATAAGGAACAGTTTAGAAACTACCAGTATATAATACCTTGAGAAAAAGTATATTTCCTCAATTCTCAATCTCTGATAAACGTAAATATTAGAAAAACTTCAGTAATGGGAATTTATGCCAGTGTTTTCATATTTAGCTGGGTGACATGTAACTGGAAATTTAAATTGTACTTTTAAAGATATAATCTACTATTTTGAATGCACTAGTCAGCTCAATAACAGTAGTCAGGGCCAGAGGATAACTGAGTCTGATGACTAACTAAAACCTTGACTACAGTCAGTTTGGCTTCCAGATATTTAAGTAGGTGGGTTTTTGCCATTTTGAAGACAAAAACAAAAACAAACAAACAAACAAAACAAACCCCATTTACTGTCATTGACAAATATAGCCTGGTTTTGATACCTCACTAGTCTAACCCAGGCAATTCCTGTATTATGAACTAAAAATGGAAATGGACAAATGAGGAATGGTGAGGAATAGTGGTGGGGGCCACACCATGTCAAGGATGTCTCTATGAGAAGGCTGACATTCCATTCATACGTTATTTTACTAACCCTTTGAATCACACTCTCCTGCTTATTTTCACTCTGCACAGCATGTTGAGTCACAAGGTCTCTCTCTGTCAAGGTATGTATGAGTTGTACTGCCCTCTAATACCATGAAAAAGTGAGAGGGGCAAGGGGAGGAAGGGAGGGAAATGTAATGTTGCAATATTGGTGTGTGGTGATGTGTTTCACAGCAGAAGTGTGGTGGGGTCAGAAAAGACTTCCAGAGGGAGTGATGTTTGCAATATATTTTGAAGACTGAGTGGAAGTCATTGAAACACTAAAAGGAGTGAGGCAAGGGTCAAACAAGATGTGAAGAGAAATACATAAGGAGAAAGTAGTACCATGGAAAAGAGAGTTTAGAGATTGGCACTTTGGAGGGATCAAACTAATTTCTGTATGGTGCTGAAGTGAGTACACAGAGGAGGGAAGGAAGACATTAAAATCAGTGAGAATATTTGAGTCTTAATTTGTTCTTTTGTATTTCTTACTGACATATGATGTGCAAAGTAAATGTATTTTGTAAACATTTTTATGACTCCACCCACAATTTTTCCACAATGCAGATAAGACAAATGGATCAGAGTCAGAATACATACCTGCAATCTGTCTCTTAACTGCCATATTCAACAACAGTTTCAGCTTCTAGGAGCCAAGCTTAGAGTTCCATGGCTTTGAACTTAATAGTTTTCACTATTGGTACATAAAAACATTTTGCTTATAAATATTTCAATTTATACTCATTGCTATATAATATTCCACCGTGTGACCATGAGATAGTTTTCTCTTCCATTGTATATTTGAGCATAGAGATAGTTTTAAATTTTCACCTCTTACAAGCAGAATTGCTCTGCAAACTTGGTGAAGACACTTCATTGGGTGTAGGAGCAAAAAATACTGGGTTGCAAAACTGCAGGAAAATAGCTGAGAGCGTTAGCTCTTTGAAAACACAATTCTCATAACAATGAAGAGACATGAATAGAGACCAGATGCTCTATGTGGAAACCAGTTGAAGGCTTGAGTTAATGCATGTCAGTCAGGTAACATGTGTTGATAAGAGAGTGAAGTGAGAAAGAATAACATACTGAGACCTAGACTAAGATCAGTCTGACTTTCAGGTATTAAATTAGGTGGGGTTTGGTACCATTCATGTTAAAAGTCTCACTAACAGACATGATGATATTTCCACAAAGGTCTTCTAATTTAATCAGGAGAGAGTAAGAACTAGCACAGATAACTGACAGATGGCTTGTGCTCTCCGAGACATTTTAAATTGCTTAGCCTGAGTAATTGTTAGACTCCTGTCCTAGTAAGCTTTAACTGTCGACTTGACATAGCCTAGAGTCACCTGACAAGAGAGTTATGATCCACAGATCAGATTGGCCTATGAGCATGTCTGTGAGGGATTGTCTTACTATTAATTGGTTTAGGATGGACCAACCAACTATGAATGACAGTATTCCCTAGCCATGTGGTCCTAGGCTATATTAGAAAGATAAATAAACATGAGTCTGCTAGCTATTTAGCAAGCAGCTCTCCTTCACACCTTCTACTTCAAGTTCTTACTTGAGTTCAATATAAGCCAAGTAAACTCTTTCTTCCCAAGTTGGTTTGTGGTGATGGTATTTGTCACAGCAGTCTGAAACTAGAGCAACTCATGTGCCAATCACCATGCGATTTAATAGTTTACATATAATATTTTTTGCCACTCTTCATAGAGATCTGGAAGAGGGCAGATCTGGATTCATTTCTACCTCTGCATTTGTAAGTTACATGGACTCAGATGGATAACTGTTTATGGTATGGGGTAATTTCTTCACCTGTAACACAAAAGACTGATAGCCATTGTGTGACCTTATATGATGAAACCTGCACATGTCCATTAGTATCTGGCACACAGTCACTTTAAATTAGACATTTCTACTTACTTTATTTTACTCTCAAAGGAAAGTCACTTTTCTTCTTACTTACTCTACAACTTAGTCTAAAATGTGAACATTTGAATGTTAAGTATAAATTGTAAAACATGATTTTTAACAGCTTTAAAACAGTTATAACTACCTCTTCTCATGTGGCTTCATCAATAAAATGATGAATGAACTCATGTCAGATGTGTTCCTTTTCATGCTGCTCCTTTTCAATATTAATGATGATATCAGATATTTTTATATTCAGATGTATTGATATTAACAAATCTCTAGCAATCATTGATCTTTTATTAAGCCATTTAGTGATTATATACATAAGATTATGAGTAGCTAATACGTTGTCATACACTTGAATAGTAATAAATCATTACTTTCTTTCTACAATTTGTCACTATACTGGCATACTTTAGTAGAATGTCATCTTCTCATTTAACCAAGTTTATGCTCATAGTAGGGGCTTTTATATGAATATTTAATAGTTTTCCTCATTTTTCTTCAAAATGAATTTCTTCCTGTTTTTTGGCAGTAGGAATGGAATTGATATAGTTCTCTGATACAATGAGTAACAGCGTAAAACATGAAAGGCAGTTTTGAAAAATTATTTGTAGAACTAATGAATAGGCTACAGAGCTATGCCTACTTGCAGGAAATAGACTGCGTATATGCCAAGGTCCACAGTGAAATGAATCAGTCTGGTACCCACAGCTGCTGAAGCAGAGGCAGATGAGATATACCAAATGAGAATGGGGCTGCTGTTCACCCATGAAATCCTGCTTCTTCAGCCACACACAATGCAATAGTGTCATGATTATTTCTGAAATCCAGCCTAAGGGCACTGATTAGAAAATCTATAAGTTTTCCAAAAGGCTCGCCAAGTTCCCACCAAATGTACTTAGCACCATGGAATCTGTGCATCTTAGTGTAGATTTCCCAGACAACCTCAGCTTTTCATATTGGTGTCAACGGAAGCCCCTGTTTGTGTCCATATCCACTGTGTAGAAGTCTAGCCAGGGGGATTAGTAAGGAGAGAATGTATTTACTCAATTCCTTTCAAGTCTGCTGCCTGATTTGCTGACTGAATGGCTCTAAGTATTTGGCATGTGCACTAATGTGAAGGAACAAAGCAGGAATCTGCATCTGGTTATGCATCATAGACCCTGGGAAAAACTTTTCTTGATCATTGCAGATAATCATCCAGAGAGCTTTCAAGCATCATTTTATAGCATATAAATAAATAGCGTATCCTACCCTAGCAAGGGAGGTCTAAATCTCTAAAGGTTTCCCAACACTGGAATATTATTTAGTTCCCAAGAAGATTCTAATATATAAACAGGGTTGAGCTTCTGTTTTGTTAGGTGACTTAGAAACCACACAAGGACATTGTGAGGTCACATGACTTGTATGTGAATTATGACACAGTAAATGTGGTTAGAGAAGGGTTTCTGCTCTGGCACATTGACTGAGAAAAATGAGAACTGCTCCATTATTTAACTCCATTTTATTGTGATCAAAATGTGCCTGTACATCAGAGAATGTAGCAGTCTGTTCAAAGTTCCACAGCCTATAAAAGTCCAGCCATAACTCCTGGCTTTAGCTTCAACACTCACTTCTATTTTATATATTTCTTTGTTTGAATTAAAATGAACAAGCTAATATTTATCCTGTAAGATGACTTTTAACACTATATAATATATATGTAATATGTGAAAGATATACATATATGTATAAAGGAGGTATTTGATATATATATGTATCTTCATGTGTATATATATGTATATATACACACATGCATGTATATAATGAGAATTTGAAAGTTTCAAGCTCGAGTAGGTTGTGAATTAACACACTTTGTATGCCATTTTCCTATTTTTTTTAAATAAGTCTAATGTTTAACAGCTCTATTCAGCCTCTACTCTAAGAATTGGGACTATATAAAATTATTTTTGCTATGCTGGCAAAGGCTACACCACTGAGCTCTACCTCATCTATAGTGCTTTGAATGGCGTATTATAGTATTGAATCTAGGGAAGGGTGCTGCCATATTGTTTTTACAAGCTTACTGTGGAAATTACAATCCATGATTGTTTCTGTAGTCAACAATGTGGAAGAAAGCAAAGACTGCCTGGTCACCTCAGAAGGAAGGATAAGAGTTGAAGCCTGAGGCAGAACAGATGACATGATGGGGTTGAATATGAATTAAGGCAGCAACCAGGGAGTCCGTGATGAGCAAACTGATTATTTTTTTTATGTAGCCTCTATTCACACTTTTATGTTTGATTTTGCCTTTTGATTGTAATGACAGGTTGCAGTTACCATTATTGAAGATGAATACTAAAGAAGTGACTAAAGAGTACAATTGGTGTCAACCCAGCAGGGAGGAGGTGCAGACGGAAGGCCCTTTCCCAGCTTTAGTCTTGGATAGTTCATCTCTCTCACACATACATTGGAATGACTTTGAACAATTTTCCTTACTCTGCAAAGCACTGGTGCTAACTTCCTATGACATGACACAGTGGTTGGTGGGGGAGGTGAATAAAAACACTCCTACAGCTACTGGCATATTTATTTATTGAAGACTCATATTACTCAGACACGTTTGGGCACTTATGAATCCATATATGAAACTCTTCTTTCGAGTCCCTTAATCCTTTCTCAGAAACACAGCCACTACTAAATATTTCTGAGGGGGAAAGGCTAGTCAGTTTTTATGTCTTGGGAATACTGTATATAGAGTAAAGCTGATGTTTTTGAAGACCTGTGGAAATATTCATTAATTAGGCCTTAGACATGAATATAAAATATCTTAGGCTGTGTATTTGGTTTTATTTCAAATTTAGAATTTCTTCTTGTTTTTGAGATAGCTATATTTTATATAACTAGAAAGAAAATTTTATCAGTAGACACCTGATGGCATGATGCTATGCATTCTAAATGTTAATTAATTGGTCCTTCTTGCTGTCTGTTACTTACAATGTCTCTTCTTGGTTGAATAAATGCTGAGGACTGAGATTGGGCAAAGACAGAGGTAGGCAGGACTAAGGTTTGGGTTTCTGAAGCAAAGAGGTTTATGGGAAGAAGAAGCCTCCATGACAAGCAACTGGAGCAGGAAAGGGTGTCTGCCATTGGTTAGAGAAAAGAATATCATTCCACATGGCCTGGAACATTGGCCTAGCATGGAGAATAGCAGTCCAGGGGATGTATGTATATATGGAGTCATATTTGGGTAATAGAATTATGAGCTAGCACAAATGGGCTAAGATTGCTCAATGTAGGCCAAGTCTTCTTAAAATCCATGTAGTGTCTGTGTGCTCATTTATAATGGCGGTAAGGATTAACAACCACCAAACCAATTAAATACAACCTAAATACTGGTTAATTTAATAATTTAGTTAATTCTTTTCTACAAATGTCGCACAATATATTTTAATTAATTACTTCTACAGACACCAAATACCATCTATAAGAATGCTTACTTCAGTGATGTGAATAATAGAAAAAAATAGATAACTGAAATTCCTCTGGAAGGAGAAATACTTATGTTAAAATACTGTACATTAAAGAGAACAAGTAAGCTCTCTCTCTCTCTCTCTCTCTCTCTCTCTCTCTGCACACACACACACACACACACACACACACACACTGCAAATAAGTCTGCAAATCAAGTGAGAGTGAATTAACCAGAATCATACATTCTTAAATGTGTGATGAATAGGTTACACTATTGGGAATATAATGAATATTTACAGTGAAGCAATTTCCTAAACATATAAATGCTAAACCACCTTTTAAGAGTGTGGATTAAATGCTATAGATTTCATCATTTACTTAATAAGGGAACTGATAAAGAGAGGTTAGGATACTTAGCCAATAACCAAAGAGTCTACAACCAGCATTGGGCCCAAATAGCCTGATCACAGAGTTCTTATTGCACAATATTCTTCTTTATGTTATCTGACCTTTCCAACTAGTAATGCCAACAATCTTACTTAATGACATATACCATAGAGAACTTTTCCTCAATGCACAATAAAACAGTATAAATGTGTCTATGGATTTGTGGAAAATGCGTTGCTAATAGAAAAACAAAAACAGATTTACCTAAAATTCCATTCTAATTTAAGAGTTAAATAAATGAGATATACTCATACAAAATGACATTTTACAACAATGAAAAGAAACACTATCATATAAATTAATGTCAAGATATTGCTGATTGATAAAATCAAAATTGAAACCATTTATCATATACAAACACCTATGTCCAAATACATATAAATGATCCTACTTATTAGTACTTAATCATATTTATATGTACATTTAATCTGTAAGCTTATAGATCCCATTACCACAATTTAATACTGACCAATAGCTACTGGAGAAAGTAAAATTATATTGAATTTAATGAATACAAATTAGGGCCTAGAAAGATGGCTTAATGGTTAAAAGTACTTAGTGCTCAGCACTGAAGAACTGAGTTTGAATGTAAGCACCCGCAAAACTGATTAGACATGGCTTCATAATTACCTATGAGCCCAATCTGTAGTGAATAAAGTCAGGAGGATTGCTGGAGTGTGGGCTACCAGCTTAGCTAAAAAGGATAAGAAATCCAAGCATGCTTTTGTTACTTTTCTATTTTTGTAACACAAAAATATGACTAAAGCAGCTTATAAAAGAAAACATTTACTTGGACTTAAGTTTTCAGAGATTTAGAGTCCATGATGGTGTTGCAAAGGCATGGTGAACAGCTGAGAGTTTGCAACTTGATCCACAAGCAAGAGGCAGAGAGATACAGATGAAAATGAGAAGCGTCTTTTGAAACCTTAAAGCTTGTTCTCAGCGATGCAAGTCCTCCAAACAGGCCACACCTTCCAATCCTTCCAAATCAGTTCTGTCAACTGGAGACCAAGTATGCAAGCTTATGGGCTGATGGAATCTATTGTCATTCACACTATCAAAAAGTTCACAAAGAGACCATACCCCCAAAAAGAAACTGAAGCATAATAAAGAGGCTACTTGACACCCTGCTATGTGCTTCATGTGAATGAGTGTGCAGCTGTGCATACATATACACACATGTATGCATGACACAACTACACAAACACACACACACACACACACACACACAGACAGTGAAATATACTGTTAGATGTGATTTTTATTGTTAAGTTCAGGAAAATATTGCATGCTTGGAAAGTAGCATTTCATGATTTTAAAAAAGATATAATAAAAATATTTTATGAAACTAAAATTAATTTTTTCCTAAAATTTTTTTGTAGATGACTGTAATCAGAAATGTGCAAAAAAAAAAAGGTTTCTGAGATTACAACTTTATATATAAAATGAAAACTTGGGGACAGCAAGATGGATCGGTGAGTATAGGTGTTTGCTTCCAAATCTGACGAGTGCAATCCTTAAGGGTCAGGTGGTGGGAGGAGAGTGTCAGTTCCTGCTGAGTGTTTTCTGACCTGCACATGCCCACACATACACACAAAATAAATGAAAAAAACAAAAAGAAAAAAACACTTAGAAATAAAGCATGATAGTTTTATATGTGACAGAGCACCACAACCTTGGTAACTTTACTAGAAACTTATTCTTCTATGATACTAAAAAATCTAAGATCAAGGTGATGAGAGGTATGATTTCTCCTGTAGCTACTTTCTATGGCTTGGAGATGGCTGCCATCTTAGTATGTTTTGCATGATCGTCCCTTTCTTGGAGATATCAGCCCCATCTCAATAATTTCATATTAGACTACCATTCTAAAGGTCCATGCTTAAATATGGTCACATTCTTAGGTATTGATGGAGAAGTTCTAACATGCACAATTCAGGTCAATTAAATCAAGTAAATAAAAATTGGACTGATATAAAGTCTAGAAAATACACCTAATAAAAATGAAAATCATCAGAATCATTATAATGATGTGAAATAATATACATGATACATTAAGTAAGAACCACATTTACAAAATGTAGAGTTGTAAAATTGCTGATCAGAGTCTACAACACTAGCATATTCATGGTAGTCATTGATAATCAGCATTATCCCCATCATCATTTTCTTTTGTATATTCAAGGTTACCTATGATGAGTTTATAATCAGAAAAGCTTTAATTTATGACATGAATAAGATAACAAATTAAAAACAGACATTAATACACCAAGGACACGATGCTCTGGTTAGATATATTTGTTCGCCAACTAAGCCAGAAGTTACTAGGTGCTGACTATTGTTTATCCCCAGAATGAGTGGGAGGATTGGAAAGAAAGAGTTATTTTTTTAATGTAAAATTCTTGTGCTTCTTTGTGACTGCAACCTGGATTTATAAGTTTGTGAT
Organism: Lophiomys imhausi; assembly: GCA_907164525.1. Classification (NCBI taxonomy): domain Eukaryota; kingdom Metazoa; phylum Chordata; class Mammalia; order Rodentia; family Muridae; genus Lophiomys; species Lophiomys imhausi. The sequence continues at coordinate 610,020 of CAJQZJ010034040.1, forward strand.
TTAGTATATAACTCACATTTTGTAACATGTAAATTAGTTTTTCTAGGTAATTTCAGCATATTCTATGATGTACCGAAGTGTAAGAGATATCCACATAAGAAAAAAGAGAAAAGAAAGGAATAAAGAAAGGAAGGAAGAAAGGTAGGAAGGAAGGAAGTAAGACAAGCAGACAGAAAGAAAGAAAGAAAGAAAGAAAGAAAGAAAGAAAGAAAGAAAGAGAGGGAGAACATGACACCATGTTTTTAAATATCGTGAAAGTCTATAACCGAACAATATGTGACTTGCAGGGTTATTTAGGAAAATGGAGTTAAGACTAACTGAATAAGCATTTCTGGGAGTTAAATTTTACAAACATGCAAAAATGTTAGCAAAATAACATTATGAAAACATCAGACACACTGCTGGTAGGTCTTGAGTTTATTGTGATTTAATTACTAAGCCTTTCTGCCCCTAGAAGCATTGCAGATATGACTGCTATGTCACATGTGCATCAGTAGCTGGTAGAAAGGAGAGAGGCTATGTCTACATTCAGTATTCTGCCTATGACCATCTGAATGAATAGTAACCTAACATTCCTGGAAAAAAAGCAAGCTGGATACCAACACGATATTGGTGCCATGGGGTAGCCTGTGATGATTACCAGACCAAGACCAGGCAAGCACCAGATGGGCTCCCAGGACAGGAAACAAACCAGAAGTTAGAAGAACTCTGCCTGGCCCTGGATGTGGGACTTGTGGGTGAGTCACTCCTGAGGGAGTGAGTGAGGGAGAGCTAGCCCTGCCTTTGATCTGCTATGTGGTGGTATTGGCTAGGGCGAGATGCCCTCCCCTCCCTTTGCCATCACCACAATTGGGTGAGAGGAGATCTGGCCCAGGTGGGGATCACAAGAGCAAGAGAGCTATCCCTGCCCCTCACGTGCTGCAGCACTCAGGAGAACAGGCCCTGCATCTTTCCATATAGAACTGGCCATGCAAATGGGGGTTGCAGGTCCACAACCAGGGCTTTGAGTTGGTCCACCCCAACATTTACCCCATGGATGAACTGCTAGAGTGCAAGAAGGGGCCAGTTCCAAAACCTAGGACTTCAGGATCTCCATGACAAAAGACAGTTATGGTATATCTGAGAGGAGTTCCAGTGAGGTTCCAGTATTGATGGAGTAGTGAAAACCAGGGGCCTTGTACCAGACCAAGGAGTCATTATAATGAACATTTGCAAGCAGAATGTATGGACAAAGGGGAATATTGTGGGACATACTGAGATATACTTCAGCTTCCACAATAAGCTGTTTTTTTTTTTAAATTTTTTTATGGAACAGGCTTTAAGATGTGAACAAACAGTATGATAGGAGACGAAGAAGCCATTAAAAGCAGAGTACAGATCAGCCTGGTGCCTCAAAGGGAAAGTGGCCTTGCAAATGTCCACTGGACGGTCTCCATGAGCCTCTTTCTCCCATCTTGGTTAACTGGTTTTTTATTTTTTTATTTTTTATTTCTTCAAGTTACATCTCAATCACAATCCCCTCCCTACTCCCCCCTTCAGTCCCATTCTTCCCCCTCAACCCTCCTCCCTCCCATTGAAAGGCCCAGGGGAGGGAAGTCCCTCTCCCGACCCTCAGGATATCATGGCCACCCAAACACTCGCAAGAGACCTTCTTGATGCAATTGCAAGAGGTTTATTTCGGGGATCAGTGCACTGAGGACGCAACTCATATCCCATGCAGGGGTAGAGGAGTTCGCGACCCCAATTTGGGAGAGAGTAGGGTATTTAAAACCACAACCCAAGGGGGTGAGGGGAAATACAGGTGGAAAGTACCAGCCCATTGTTTAGTTAGTCAGCAGGAAACATCCTATACTTTCTTTTTCTCAGGAATGAATTTAATCTTACTCTACTACCGGCTTTGTAGTTAGCTAGTTCCTGGAGCCTGGGGCTCATGACCTGACTGACCTTCATTCTTGGTTCCACCTTCTTTTATGGTCAGCTAAGTTCCTTGAACCCAGCTGGTCTGGCTCCACTGACTGCCAAGGGGGTCTCTAAAATTTTTATTCCTCTCACCATCCTCTTCCCTTTTTTTTAAGATTAAGGTATATCTTTTCCCCCCAACAGCCCCCCCTTTCAGTTCAACAAATGGTTCTTTCTCTTGTAACAATAAATACAATACAAAACAACAGAAATAAATAGGCCACAATTGTGAGAGTTATATGGCTTAGCATACATTCCCAATGTCCAGTCCATACGTTTTTGGCACCTGACTTTAACATTCTACTATACAACCATCTCCATGAGTTTGAAGTTTTATATCCAACTCAGCTTTCATCCTAACTTGCATCACAATTTTAAAAACATCTTCTTAGATCCAGAACACACTCTTGATTCCTAAACAACTCAAAATTTAACTATGAGATTCTAGCTATCTATTCTTCAACCACCTCAGAGACCTGAGAGGCATGTATATATCTTATTGTACAGGAAGTGCAGGGCCTGCAGCTTCCAAAACTAAGAAATGACATACCAGTGGCTGCCTGGACAGTTTCCATGAGCTGTTATTTTTTTTTTAATTTATTTATTTATTGCTTCAGATTACATCTCCATCATAGTGTCCTCTTTCCACCCCTCCCAGTCTCACCTTCCCACCCTCCCATCCTCTACCCCCTAACCCTTCCATCCCACTCCTCTGGGAGTGGAATGTCCCTACATAACAGCTCCCACCCCAGTTCAGCAGTCACATGAAGGCCAAGAGCCTCCTCATACACTGGGGGCCTACAAGGCAGCACCACTATGGCAAAGTGTCTCATCAACAAAGTCTATGTTCCTGTTCCTTTTGGTGTGTTGGTTGTACAATAGTTATCCTGCACTACATTGCTGGAGGAAAGTGGGAGGTGGGAGGGAACAGGTTGCATAATGTGAAATTCACACAATAAATTTTTTTCAATAAAAAAGAAAAAAATTATTAAGCTTAATCTTCCCCACTATTGTCTACAAATGAAACATTGAGACAGTGCAATATGGAAACCACTAGCCACATGTAGACATCGAAGTGGTTCTGGTACAATTCAGCACTCAACTTTAATTCTATTTAATTTAATTTTTATTTATTTAAATTTAAACATTGTCTTCCAAGTGAGAAGTGCAGGTCTAGTTTGCCTCTTGGAGAGAGTAAAATAGATCTGAATTATCAGTTAATAGGACAGTGTGAGGGTATGATTTTTAAAAACTCCTTGTAGTTCATGATTATACAGTTGTTTAAAATGGAGGTCAAGAGCCAATTCTATTTATATGGGAAATAGGGATAGTTAACCTAGGAAAAAAAGAGTATGGTTATACAGTAGATCATCCAACTGTCTTATTTGAAAGAACAGTAGTAGTCAAAGTCTTCAACTTAAAATGCATATTATTTTGTTATAATTAAGGTAAAGGGGACAGTATAAACATTTCCAAAGTATAACATTAGTGCACCTCCAATTATATATTCATCATACAAATCTCAAATATGCATGTAAAAAAGTAAGACTTTGAGTGGCAGGATTCTTAGCTATTGGTCACTAACGAATTGTAGGTGCCACCTGAGTATACACTTTGCATCTAAGCAATGCCAACTTGAAAGATAGTAAACAATACAGTGCTTGCTGGAACTCGAGTCCAGTTAAGAAACTCTACTACTTTTCAAATTGCTACAGTGCCTCTAAGAATAATCTCTACAAACCAAGAGGACCCTGTGAGTTCACTCCACATGTTATCACAATCAACCCGTCTAGGAATGCCAGATCTAAGTTCCTTAGCATGTGCATTAGACATACAGCTTGAAAATAAAGGTTTGTTATTTTACACCAGTCGCACTATGAGTAAACACTGGCCTATCTTTGGACAAGAATCTATAATAAAGGTGTTAAAGGGAGAACTGCAGATTTAAAGGTTGTTGTCTGGGTTCTAACAAGCATTCATGTCAGGAAAGTCAATTAGGAAGGGACCCCCAGCAAGCCTTTGTCATTGAGGCTTAGGCCACATTCTTTGTTAGTAGTAGCCTCAGTAACAGTAATTATTGACCTTTTGCTTTGCTCTGATGAGTCATTAGTAAAAGTTAAGCTTGCTGTGTGTTTGCCATAGTTGAAGGCCATAGCTTTCAACCTGCTATTAAAAGGGCTTACCAAGAAAAGGAGAAGGAGATAAAGGTCACTAGGTGGTTTTCTCCAAAACCGGCATCAAGTATTTCACATTGACATCTGTCATTTTAGCTCCCGTCCCTTCAACTAAATTCAGAGACTATACCACAGTGTTCTGTTCTGGCTGCAACAGTGTGCTGCCTTCACCAATGCATGGGCATATGGATTTCTATATTTCAGTGCTTGGAAACAACATTTCCTGTTTTCTCTAAGCTTGGAGCCTCCATTTGTATTGTTTCCATATCAAAAACACTTCAAAGAGCTTCTTAAACTAAAATGCTACGGATGTGTTAGAACATGGGAACGTGATAAAGTAGCTGTGAGATGTTGATGGAAGAGACCTCAGAGACCTGATATCTACACAGGGAATTGCTATTCCTCTTGATTGCTTATCATAATGTGATGGTAATACCCTGTTGCTGAAGGCATTACACATTGCATAGAGAAGTCAAGTAAACTGAAGTAGACACTTCCTCTCTACTGGTGACCCTTATAGTGCTAGAAGGTACAATACAGGCTGCTAGGAAAGAAACTGAGCTATGAATCACACAAGCTACAATAATGATCTTCTAAATGAGATCTTCCCTCTGGTACAATAATGTCATGGCTGTTATGGTGGTAACCAACTGCTTCCTGAATGGATTTGAGGCAAACAGCGCAGAAGACAACTCATATCTGGTACTGTAAATCTGGTCATGTATACACACCTGGGGAGGTCAAAGGCTTTGGAAGGAATTTACCCCTTTTGTTTTGCTTAATGGTTACATTGCCCAACTGCCTTCTAAATACTGTGTTCATACCCATAGAGCAGTGCTGCTTTCAACATTTGTCAGAGAAGATTTTCGCGGAAAGGACAGCAGTAGTGCAAGCTTATAATTGATCAAATTTCAATAACTAATGGTGGAGTACTCAGCTCTAAAAAACAGTGTTTGTATCATCTCTCCAAGGGTCATGAAACATTGCAGAAGAGGGGACAGAAAGAATGTAAGAGCTATAAGATGGGGAGATGTGCAACAAAAGGATGTCTTCTGGACATAACTCAGCCTTTGTACTCTTTTTAGTTTGTTTGTTTTTTTTCCAGAAAGGGTTTCTCTGTGTAGTCCTGGCTGTCCTGGACTCACTTTGTAGATCAGGCTGGCCTCAAACTCAGAGATCTGCCTGCCTCTGCCTCCCAAGTTCTGGGATTAAAGGCGTGCGCCACCATGCCCAGCCTTTTGTTCTCTTAAATTCATTCTACCCGTGCTTACCTTCACACATTCCCATATAGATGACAGGGAGCTTATGTGGTTAAACTCCTCATTGAGGCACTATTAGAAGTTAGTGGTTGCATTGAGTTTCTTCAATGATGAACCTACTGATACGTTGTCTCATGCTCTATTAAATGGCCTCCCCTCCCACCTCTGTTTATGTAAGGAGCACCAAGACACAAACATATA
>CAJQZJ010034040.1:640612-665877 GCA_907164525.1 Lophiomys imhausi
CTTGGAGTCGGGAGTCTTCTCTTTCCTCTATACCTATAATTCTTAGGGTCCGTCTTTTCATTGAGCCCTTGATTTCTTGGATATTGTGGGTGAGAGATTTTTTAGCCTTTTCATTTTCTTTGGATGTTGTACTGATTTCGTCCACTGAATCTTCCATGCCTGAGATCCTGTCTTCCATCTCTTGCATCCTATTTTTGATGCTCACATCCGTAGTTCCTGTTCTCTTCCCTTGGTTCTCCACTTCCTCTTTTAACTCTGACTGTGTTTTCTTTATTGTTTCTATTTCTATTTTCATGTCTTATATGGTTTTGTTCGTTTTGTACATTTCCTTCTCCAGCTTGCTTGTTTTTGTATGAAAATCTTTCATGGCTTTTTCCTTTTCCTGTTCAAGCTCTGTCACCTTGGCTTGGATCTCTTTAATGGTGTTGTTCATTATTTTGATTTGTAGAATTGTGGCTTCTTTGAATTCCTTCATAGATTTAAATTCTTCTTGCAGGGACTCTATCACTTTCCATAATGCAGAATTGTCAACGTTTTCATGTGTTTCTGTTGGTGTGTGATCATCCTCATTCGATGAGCTAGGATGGTTCTGCTTTGTTGGAGTCATAATTCCTTGATTTCTGTTTTTTTTTTTTGACCTTTCGCCATTGGATGCATTTAGCTGTCTGTTTTCTGTGCTTGGAACCACAGTGGATGATTTGGTGCAGGGGACGAGTTACTTGGCTATCTGTCCTTGCTTACAGGGGGATTTCAAGGTCACTGTGGTTTTAATCGCCAGAGGCACTGTGAGCTGGTGCAGCCTATTCCCAGGTTGTGAGTAATGGACCAGGATTGTTTCGCTGCTCCCAATTCAGACTTCCCTATGTGGCCCTCTGAGTTATCAGCCTGTAATGGTTCTGATGGTATGGGCCTGTTTGCCCAGGCACAGATTCTGTGGGCTTTGTTTGTCATCACGGAGGCTGACAGGGTCTGGCTCCACACCTAATATGTCTGGATTTTCCAGGATACAGCTATGGTCCAGATTTCTGGTTTCTCTCTAGGCTTCTCGCCACAGGGCTGGACTCTGTGCCTGATTCCCTTCCTTTCTGCGCCGCCATGGGTCCCGTGGGTACCCCAAGCCCCGGATCCTCCGGCTGCCTGAGTGGACCTCTCGTCCCAGCAGTTCAGCCATGGGTGCACGGATCCCTGGCCCTGCCCACGCCTGTCTCTCTCCCCAGATGACCTGCCGTGGGTTCGCAGGGATTTGGCCCTGCCCGCCGTGCTCCCTCCCCAGCTGTGCTACCTTGAGTGTGCGGGATTCATCCCCTCCCTCCTGCCTTTTTGTTCCCAGCTTCCCGTGCTCTCTCGGAACCTCCCGCCCTCTGCTTCACGAGCGGCTGCGGACCACCTGCTGAGCCCCCTGTTTGTTCCTTGCTAAGCCTTCCACTATCTCGCAAAGTTTTTTAAGTGGGTATAAGTTCAACCTGATGTGTGGGGAGCCCAATAGGACAGCGATCTATGGCCAAGTGGACCCTGATTCTGCCTGCTGTAAGTTGGGATCAATCTTACCAGGTGCCTCTCCAAATGGGAGTTCCCGAATCCCGGGTTTAGTGGCGTCCGTGTCTGTGAGAGATGGGTGAGAGCCTTGCCCTGGGACTTTTAACAGTCCCTTGGGAGCTGTGAGTGTTCCGGGGGGGGGGGGTCTAGACGCTCCGGTTTTTGCACAGTGCCCAATAACTCTGTGTTTTTTATGGCACTTTTTTCCCCCGCGTTCAAAATGCATCAGTGTAGGTCATCGCCATCTTGGCCCGCTCAAAGTCTATTCTAATCATTCTTCAGAGCTGGGATGTGTCAGAACATGCCTTTAATCCCAGAACTTTGGAGGCAGAGGCAGGTGGGTCTCTGTGTTCGAGGCTTCGTCCATAGAGTGGATTCCAGGACAGCCAAGGTACACACACACACACACACACACACACACACACCCTCTTTTGGAAAACAAGCAAAAAAAAATTTTCAAGTGTACCATTTTGAACATCAACTGTGATTAATACATTAGCAAACAAAGCAAAAAAATCTATTTTTTTTATCAGACACTGTTCCTGTGGATATTGTAACAAATCCTACTGCATTGGACTAACTTCTAGCTTCTGGTTTGTGACTTCTGCTTCCCCATATTTTAACTGGAGCTGTGAAAGCTGTCCTGGAGTGAAAACATAAAGTCTAGCTCCTTTTGAGTATATATTAAATGTAGAACTCAGAGAACATACCACATAATATCAATCCCTTGCCTGTGAATGAAATCCAGAACTCACTGCCAGTCAGTTATTGCTGGCTGTAAATTGAAGCTGCAACCTCTTGGAACTGGAAGGCAAACAATTAAAACAAAGTACTTAGTGAGATAAGAGTAATGTTGTATTTGGTTCCAGGAAGGAACTGATAGATGATCTATGTGGCAATCCCCATGAATCCAGAATGGCCACGCACTATCATACAATGTGGGGGTAACTCAGTTGAGTGAACTAAGGTTTGAGTAACTGCCTGGTTTGTTCCCATTCTGTGGTTTGTCCCCATTCTGTTCTTTGCTTTTTTTTTTTTTTGTAGCCTTTATCCTACAAGGTAATTTGAATTTTTGCTTTAATTTAATTTTTGCATATTTGATATCTTTTGTTCATTTTTCTTATTTCCTGGATCTCTAATAAGATTATAGAATCCTAGAATAATAATTATCTGGTTTTCATTTAGAGCTTTCAGTGGCCTGTGGTGTTGTATTCCACATCATATGATCCAATATTTGAAGGGATTCCTTTGTACTTTAAAGACTTGCAGAGTTTATTCCTTCTTTGGAATAAATGTGGACTGTTTTGGTTCACAGAGTTGTAGAGTAACTCTGATAATGTCAAAGGGAATCCTCTCCTTACAGTCCTGGTTCTAAAGTTCTCAAGGAGGAGAATCTCATGCTAGAGTACAGGCAGAATTTGTTGATCTTGCTTCTTGAAGACAACCACACTTCCAAAGCAGTGTGGACTCCATGAGGCTCGACTCAGAGGGCTACTTCCAACATCCAGCTTTTTAGTTCTTGGTCTACTATTTCTCTACTGCTGTGTGGTTGGGATTGGAAGAAATGTAGGCTAGGAATCTCATCCTCGGAACCACAATGATTTCATCTGTCATCACCAGGGTCACTCTGTAATATTTTTTTCTTTTCTCACACCAACCCTGTTACAGGAGGAATTCCAGCTGATTTCTAAGAAGAGATAATTCCTGTAATTCAATACAGTGTAAAAAGAAAACACTTTAAAACATGAAACATATTATGTGTACCTTGGGGTTTTTGGGGTGGTGTCCTTCCTGGAAGAGACAGAAGCTTCCTTAGAAGTAAGTGTTCCTTATAGGACAATTAGATGCACTGGATGCAGGAACGTGTACAAAGATGTATCTACATGTAAACTGGAGATTTTTAGTGGAGAAAGAACCAAGAAGTTGCATGTTTACTCGTTAGGCTGGGCTTCGTGGAATCCTGCCATAGCCTACTGCCACTGGCTTTGTTGTTTTTCCAAAGCCCCGTTCTTCCTCTTATCTAACTAGTTTAGCAGTGGCATGGCCAAGCTGCAAACCCTTTTATTTCCATTCCCCAATGTTTCTGTTATTTTAACTCTGACGATGATGACATTGCATGCTTGCATGAGAATGTATCATTGCAGCACCTTCATAGTAAATAAGAACTATCAAAGGATGTGAATAAAGTCAAAGTTATCATAGAAAAAGTAAATAAAACCAGAAGTAAATCTGGGATGGAAACTTAAGCAGAAAAGATTTGATTTAGCCAGAGTTCATATTCTAAAAAGAAGGGCAATTTAGACATGAATTCCTTGGATGAATTACTCAACACAAAAATACCTTGTTCTCTCTGGATGCTGTGATACCCAGCAGGAAATTTCAGGCTCAGCCCAAGCAGGGAGTCAAGTGTGGAGGAATATCTGTTAACTTGACAAAAGAAAATCAGTACTTGTGTATGTGTGTGTGTGTTTCATTACTAATCAAATTTGTTTTTACATAATTCTGCACAGGTATAGAACACATATCAATCCTTCAGTCCTCCTTTCTACCACCCCTGTCAACACCACCCCCTCTCCACAGATGCAAACCATGACATATTTGATGAATAACACATGACCTCTTACCAAATACCCATGACCTCTTACCAAATATACATATGGTTTATATTCTAAGCTGTCCTCGGGAGGATTTTATCCAAATTCAAATGCTTTATAGCATATTCTAGACTTCGAACTTGGTTTTGAATGGTTTTTTTCAGTTGATATTTTCAATAAGAGATCTGAACTATTTACCTTTTTCTTTGTGTTCTTTAGTTGGTGTTATTACACCTTCTCATTAGCATCATCATGGGAATTAACAAAAATAGAGGGATCAAAGGGTGCCTGGTTGACTGGTTGCATGGATAATACATACTGCATTATATAGGTTTCTGGAGTCTGCTTGAGATTTTCCAAGTTGAAAGCTATAACATATCTCTAGATGAACATGTGTAGAAGTCCCCAGGTGACTGACTCTCTGGCATATTGGAAACACTTGGCCTGCAGCAGATGCTGGCTGAGGGTGTTTCACATCACATACAAACTGAAAGACTGGTCTTATGCCTTCAGAACAGATTGCCTCTGCCCTCCATGCAGGCAGCACACATTCTCAGGCGGTACTCCCAAGCAGACTGCTTCAGGAAGCCTTCCTCTGGAAGGCAATACCAGGACCTCATTTATTCCTTTAGCGCACAAGTGATCAGAAAGACACAAAGGCTACAAGAACTAAAGGACTTCAGTTTACTGAAGACAGGTGTTTGTTATAGCCCCACTCCTTCACCTGTGAGAGTCTCCTCTTTGCTTCTGACCTCAAAGATAAAACATCAGTTCCAATTGACTTATCTGTCACTTGTTTTTGGAAGCCTCACTTTGTTATTACCACTAGATATCCTCCTAGTATAAACTATCCACCACATGCAACACAATGTCTCCTCTTCACATACTACACCCTGTCTCCTTACCTCTTATTAAGAATTCATTTTGGAGGAATTTTTTGAGACAGGGTTTCTCTGCGTAGACCTGAGTATCCTGGAACTTGCTTTGTAGACCAGGCTGGCCTTGAACTCAGAGATCTACATGCCTTTGCCTTTGGAGTGCTGGAATTAAAGGTATGTACCACTACTGCCCAGCTGAGAATGTTAAGGATGTAGTTATGAAAAGATGGCTCAGTTATTTCAAGGACTGGCCAAGCATTTCTACTTCCTGAACTATGCTTTAGCATGTTATTGGTATGATGTCATGGACACAATCTTATACCAGACAGAAACTACAAAGTTTTAATTCTGTTCATAGAATTATAATTGTGTGACACATTAGTAGATCTCTCTGGCCATCAAGAAAAGTGAATCTAATTCTGACTTCATAAAGCTGTTGTCAGAATCAAATGAGAAATAATGTAAACTAATATTTAGGAACAACTTAATTGTAATAAATATTTTATCTCTTACCTAGCTTTGTAGACTTCAGGGGAAATTTTCCTTTATTTATTTATTTTTTAGTTGAGTTCCAAAATTGTACAGGAGTACTCTATAGAAAGAATTTGGGTAAATAATGAAGGTTACTGGGAAGCTCTTTCCATGAACTCTAATTCAGTAGTTATACATATATGCATTTTATGAGCTTTTCCAGATCTTTTTAGATTTTGAAATGATCCTTGACCTACATCCCTTTAATGGCTAATCTAAGTTGTCACCATGATGAGATCTAAAGTCTTCTGAAAGATAAGCCTCTGGCTATGACTGTGTGGGATCTTCTTGATTAGGCTTTTTGAGGTTAGAAGACCTCACTTTAGTGAGTGACACTGCTTCTTGAGATGAACCTCAGACTGTGCAAAAGGGGGGAGGGAGGAAGAGAGAAACAGAGCTAAGTGCAAGTGTTCATCACTCTCCTACTTGACTGTGGATGCAATGAGACCATCTACCTCAACCTCCTGCTGCCGTTATTTCTGCCCTTGACTGGCTGCCCCAATAAAGCCCTTCTTGCCTAAGTGGCTTTTGCTGGGATGTTTTATTGCCACAATAGAAAGGTAACGAATAACTAAGACAGTTCCTACTATAAATCATATTGGCTTCCCTTCCCCCAAATTGGAAATCCTCATCAGTGAGTTGCCATGATTCTGCTTTGAAAATATTCACCATTGTTATGATAGGCACATTATTTCTTATCAGTGCACAATATATAAAATATAAATAGTATATGAGTCCCACTTTGACAAAAACATGCACTATTTTCTTAAGCTGTGAAACTCTTCATAAATGAAAAGTGTCATTGATATTAGCAGCAGCCTGTATATTCCTATTCTCTTTGTGTTGCAGAATCGCTCTTGATTTGTTATGATAAAAATTATCGTAATGATAACAACATTAATCACAATTATATCACAATCATATCACAGTGCTCACAGCTGAGCAAGTTAATTAAAAACTAGGAAAAACCTAATTGCAATTGTTCACAATTTTTCTTGGGCAGCACTTTTAATCTCCTATGAATTTAGGGCTATAATTTTGTCATGGCTGAAGGAATCTTTGATGACATTTAACTTAACCTTTTTGTTTTTAAATGAAAGGACTGAGCCCTGTTGAGAGAAAGTGACTGCCCATAGCCATGAGACTAGTTTATTGAATGTTAGAAAGAAAGAAAGAAAGAAAAAACCAAAAAGATTTAATTAAATTTTTCCCATGAACTGTTTGATTGGTTAACATAGTTTGAATAATATTTCTTTTAATTTTTAAAGAAAGAAACAATGCTTAAGGAATTTCTACTTAATACATTTGATATGGCAGAGAGTAAGGAGCTGTAATGTTGTTAAGTTGTGGAGGTCTTTCTTCCAGGTAGCATTCTTTATTGTAGTTTAAGAGGAAAGGTCTAGAAATCTGCCTCAAATGTACAGTATGTTTCCTTCTGCACACAACAATACTATTTTACAATCTTTTTTTTTTTTTTTTTGGTTTTTCGAGACAGGGTTTCTCTGAATATCTCTGGCTTTCCTGGACTCGCTTTGTAGACCAGGCTGGCCTCGAACTAACAAAGATCCGCCTGCCTCTGCCTCCCAAGTGCTGGGATTAAAGGCGTGCGCCACCACCGCCCGGCTGCTATTTTACAATCTTATGCCTTCATGAAGATGCTTTGGCAATGAAGTCCCTGTTGAGGATAGTTTAATTAGAAGCTCACATTAAAAGAAACAGAAGAAAATCTCAATTAGCTGTATGGGACAAGCTATTTGAGAAGCTGGCTGGAGTCCTGCATAACTACACTCTCTTTATGTCTGTTTTGTTTTAGACAAGGGAAGTGGCCATCTTTATCTAATTTTCTTCTATGAACATCTGGACAAAGTGAAGGAGCCAAATCTAATCCCAAATGACCTCTCAGTTCAAGCATCTGAACTGTTGTCTCAGGGGATTCTTTATTCAGATTGGACAAGAACAATCAAATCCTTGGGTAGCTAATGGATTGGCCCTTGAGTTCCAGGGCCACCTAAGACTCTTCCAGTGTTTGGAGGTAAAACCATTTTCCCCATTAGGCAGCCCGCCTCCCATTTCTAGTAGAACTAATTCATTTTTCATTTACTTGAGAAGAGAAAATTACAAGTAACTGGCAACTAGTTTTCTAGTTTATAATATCAGACTAAGGCTATGGTCTTGATGTTTTTCAGAATTATATTTTGGATATGCATATTGGTATGTATGTGTCCAACTATGAGAAAGTCTGTTATAAATAAGAGAGGAGCCCATGGGATATAGGCTTTCAGTACCAGGAAGGCAGCAAAGATTCTGTTCCCTTGGAAAAATAAAAGAGAATTATATAGGAAACTTTGAGAAGGAGTCTAACTGCCAAGAAGAAGTCTAAAACCTTTCTATTCCTGGTTAAACATAAAATCACATGACTGGACAGACATAAACCAGTTCCAAGAAGATAATCTCAGTATGGGCTCTAGTTATGATGTCCTCCAACCCACATGTTGCCTATGGAATGAAGGCATAGTATTTCAATACCTACGGAGTAATGCATGACATTTAGGATTACTCATGAAATACTGGCTGAGAAGTTTTGCATCTCTTTGTATTTTGTCATATTTACTTGAACTTATTTTCATAAACTACGAGAACTCTTTTTCAGAATGCCATCTATTAACACATATTTTAAGCTGTTACCGTAGACACATTTCCATGCACAAATCCTAAAATGTGACTTTTGTTTATTGTATTTAATAGTTTCCAAAGTTGAAAAAAGTGAGATCCTAGTTCCTGAAGCTATACCAGAGATGTCTCTAAACATTATTAGTTTTCTATACCTCTATCATAATTTTCAAATTTTAAGGTTTATGTACCTCTTTTTTTTTCTTCTGGTAGGGACAGGGATACAAAATACTTAAAAACAAACCTAAAATGTCAAAAGAAATATCTTACTATCCAGTTACAGTTAAACTGATACGAATAAGTAGGTGCATTGAAACCTGTGGCTGATCATGGCTGCTAGGAAACTAGGAAGAAGTCTTCTATGTGATGGAAGAGGAAAATAAGTCATGAAGCTTTCCAATCAGGTCATGGAGAATTTTATGGGAGCAAAATAAAAATTATTTTGACCTCAGACCTCAGAATCAATTATAAATTTTTAAAATATACTGCTACAGTTACCAAGACAGTATGACAGCAACAGATGCATTGAATATTTGATTTATGGATAAAAGGGTTAAAGACTATAATTGAAATATATAATGAAAAAAACATGGACTTTGGCACTGACACATGAAGTGACAGAGTAAGAGAAGACTGGAAACTCTAAGCATGCAAATATGGTACAACTGTGGACATGTGTTGAAATTCGTTCTTTCTACGTGTATTTGTTGAATGTCTGTAAGGCGCAGACATTGCACCAGATACCTTGAAGGAGTGTGAAAAACAAGCGAGTGTGGATGTCTTTCTCAAATTATCAGCAGCCTAAAAGGAAGTTCGAATATTTATGCAACTTTTATCTGGGTATATGTGATGCCTGTGCTCATGTGTACTCATGTATGTAAATGCAACTGATATGTTACCACAGGACAGGTGTGGGGATCAACGGGCATCCTTCCTAAGATGTCAGGCTTTACCTTGCATGTGTTTCTTTAGCATATAAAAGACATTTAATTAATTTTATATTCTCTTTGTCTAATAAATATTGCTCAAATTACTTCACCTTCCTTAGCCTTGCTGTTGTTAATCTTGGTAATGCCCAACAATTTCTGAGCCCACATTTTTCATCACAATAAAATAAAATAACAAAATATTATAAGGTCCCTTTGTTGTTTGATGCTGGTTTTGTACACTAGGCTAGGTGGTCTGGAAACCTGCAAGAATTCTCCTGACTTTGCCTCTGATCTTGCCATAGGCACTGGGATTACAGACATGCATTACCATGTCACACTGTTAAATGGGTTCCGATGACGATTCAAACTCAGGTCCTCATGCATCACAAATACTTTATCCAGTGAGACATCTTCTCAACCCAGCAAGGGCTTTTTAAAGTTATAACAAGTGACTGAATATGAATGTGTTACAGAAACACAAAAAGGCTATGGAAGTTCTGGGGGGAAAAAAGAAAAAAACTTGAAAATAGAGAATCAGATTTTTTTTTCTCTTCAATGAATTTATTGAGTTTTTCCTCTTGAATGATATTAAGTTAGACTTAGGTGCTGAAGATGGAAAAGACTTGAACATGCAAAAACAAATCTATGCAGGGCAGGAGAAAGAATATTTCATAAAATCTACACAGGGGCCCAGAATCACATATAAATAAATACATTCTCTGTTGTTGTTCTGTCTCTTAAACACATATGCACACAGGCTGAACACACTCCACACAAAAAATGCGTTGTGTTTATCTCCATAAAGGAAGAGCAGTTATAATATTCATTACAGTGAGAAACAGAGAGAGAAAGCTACCTTATTCATTATTTTATTTTACTGTGATGTATAATGTGGGTTTGGAAAACATTGGGCATTTACTAAGATAAACAGCAAGGCTAAAGGAGATGATGTAATATGAGCAATATTTATTAGAGGAAGAAAGAAAATAAAAATTAATTAAATGTCTTTTAGGTCCTAAGAATGTACATGGTTTGTAGGGAAACACATTTATATTTAACTGTAAAATTAACTGCGATGGCTTCTTTATGCTGCTGAGGGATAGCACAAAGCAAGTCAAGGGGAAATATCTTCATACTTTTAATTTCAGCACATTATAGGAGAAAGAAAAATGACAAAACATTGTGGCTTGCTCTTGCCTGTTTTTCTGGTCTGCTTAAATTTATAATTTGGAGTAGTTATGCCTTGTTTGGAAAAGCACATAAATAAATGAGAGATGGAGACAGGGAGAGTCAGGAGATGTGTTTTGAGTGGTAACTGTGGGCAGGAACCTAGAGGACTCAGGGGCCAATATATTGAATACTGTCGGATGGTTTTCACAGTTCCAGGTTCCCAAATTTATTGAGACCTGCTATCCACACAATTGCCTTACATTGGTGAACTGATCAGGTGAAATTGGGAAGGATGGTCCACAGCTGGGCAGAGAATAGAGAAGGTCAGGGACAGCAGCTTTACAGAAGAGAAGACAAACACTTTAAACCCAGAATTCTGAGGAACTAAAATTACACACACACACACACACACACACACACACACAAAGGTAAAAAATTGCGGGTTGAAAAGCTTGAGCAATTTCATTTGAATTTCAAAGGGGAAAGTGATCTCAGATCAGTATACTTATCCCATTTAACACATATTATGTAGCAAGCTTAGAGTGGAAACTCCCAGGTCTCTGGAATCTCAGTTTAACATTCTTTCCATTGTGCAGAGAAAGCAGGACAAAAAGAAAGAGCTGGCAGGTGCTGGGGATTTGGGAGACTATAGGGGGTAAATGAAGGGAATGTCCTGTCTGTTAAACTGGTAAAGCAGATGGAGCCACATGTAACAGCGTTGAAGCCACGGAATGGTAGTAGTGACATCAGTGTACTCTAATGTAAGTTAAGGGTGAATCGTTCTTTCTTTTTCTTGTGAAGAATTTAAAAGCAGCAATAAAATAGACTGAAAGTCAGTCTGTTTTACTCTTTGCTACTGTTACTATATTATACTAATAAGTCTAAAATAATTTTCATGCCAAAAAAAAATGTTTCTCCCTGCTGGGATTCACCATTCCCAGGGTAGATGTCACCTGAAGACTTTAATTTGGGAAGAGAACCAGTCTACTTGTCTGACAGTAATACAAAGTACAAGTACAGCATAAAATCAATATAAAACTTAGTGACTGGGACCCTGGAGAGAGCCTGGGAAAAAGTGTTCTCCACCAGTGCCAGACCCTGCAATACAGCACAGCCTCCTTGCTAAGTATTTTGATACTTCTATTTGAGATTCACTGAACTTGTGTGACCATATTTCTGCTCCATTTTATTATAATCTGCCTTCCGCAATGGACTACTCAAGGGTATCCCAGAGGAAAAGCCTGTCATGGTTGGTCCCTTTCTGTCCTTTAAACCTCAAATCTTCTGCAGTTACCATCTGTTTGTAGATCTCTCCTGTGTGGCCAGGTAGCTTCAACTATCCCTTGTCCAGGTTTTTTTTTTTTTTAACATTTTTATTTATTTGTTTATTTTACATTCCAATCACAACCTCCCTCCCTTCCTTCCTTCCCATTCCCCCCCCCCCCCCCATTTCCCCTGTACTCCTTCCCCTACCCAGTCCCAACCCACTCTGGCACATAAAATTACATCAGGACTACTTGTTTCCTGTTCCACTGAGGCCAGACAAGGCAGCTCTACTAGGTAGGGAAGCTGGTTTAATAACACTACACAATGCAAAGGGGAACATGTTCCTATCTTGTTTGCTGTTGGATTCCCAGATGTCTCAACAACTCTTTGAAGACTCTCGGTTTAGTCAGTATTTTTTTTAATTAAATGGAAATTAGCAAAATGAAAGAAATATGTACAAAGCATCCCTGAGCTTTGAAAAGCATCACAGATCCTAGACTACTTTGCTACAGGACCAAATTTATGGAACTAACATGTAATTTAGAGTTTTATACTTTAAACTATAATTCATTATTCTCTATATTATCTCTTCCTCTAAAACATCGTGCCTTGAATCTAAGATGCGTAAAAAAAAATAGACAGAGTTACCACAGTGTCTAGAGGTCAGGAATTCAGGCATGACTTTGCTAATGTCCTCTGGCTAGAGGTCTTTCACAAGACTAGTTTTTCTCGAAGTACAAGTGGGGGATGAACTGCTTTGAGATCATTCACATCACAAGTGTTGGCAGAAGTTCAGTTCTCCTCTGAATACAGGACTAATGTCTTTGTTTCATCCCTGATGCGGATCAGGTTCTTCATTCAGGTGTTTACCATGTAGACCTCTTTATAGTTTATTAAAACTGAGATCCTCAGAGAGGATTAGCAGAAATGGAAGAAGTGACAAAGGTTGGTACCACAGAGCCCTAGTGCCCTAATCTTAAAACTGACATGTTCTCTCCTTTACTTCATGATTGTCACTGGACAGGCTTCAGTAAACCCAACACAAGAAGAGAGGATTTCTCAAGAGTGCAAAATGCAGGAGATGATTAATTGCAGGTCCATTTCAGGAGCTTTTTCTAACACCTGTCTTACATGGAAAGATAAAATGAATGAATAAGTAAATAAGTAAATAAATGTTTTAAGAAAAAGCTTAAAATAATCTTTTAAATAAAAAATAATAAATACATGTATTTTATATACAATAAATAATAATAAATGCAATAAATAACTTTCTTTTAAAAAGTTAAAATTATCTTCTATTTTATTCCAGACACAACTGTTCTCTAAGTGATGGTGAGGTAAGGGATGGGACTTAGAATGACAGTTTTTATCATCCAGAGCCTGGAGTCTGGTTCAGAAATAGGAACTTTGGGATGTGATTGGCACTATAAAAACTACAAGAACTGTGGGAACAGAACAACATGTTTAAGATAATAAGGAATGTTCCCTCCACAAAGGAGGTCAATCCTGGGTTCCCTGTTGATGTAAAGGGGAATGGGAGGAAGAAACCCCTTCCACCATGTGCTTTTCAGAGCCTTTCAGGGATTGTACGCATGATGAATGATGTCGTCAAGTCTTTGCTCTAGAGAAATCATGAGGAAGGAGGAAGCAGAGGCTATGCAGAGATCCTGCTGAGCACTTTGAGATGTATGCAGTGGGTAGACTGGAAACACAGAAGGCTGTAACTAAACATTTACACTATAAATAATATCTTAACCAAGCTTGGTATGCATTTCCTGGCCAACAAATAGACTCAGGAAGAGGAATATTCTCAGCTTTTGTAAAGATTTCACTGTCAGAAGAACTGGGTCATAATCTAGGTGAAATGTTCTCTTCGAATTCTTTTACTTCAAATCCAAATTACACACCTCAATGACAATATACTGCCTCTCAATAACATGTAATTTCTCACAAGCACCACCTTTGTGAAGTGACTGGAAGAATATGATTCAAGTTCATTTCCAGAAAAGAATGAAAGAAAATAGAAGTGTTCACGCAAGTGTTAGCTACAATGCATTTAAACCATGGCTCCTTTATTTTTCCTGGAAAATTCAATGAATCCCTAAACATGTTAATTACTTACCCTATTGCCTTTCTTCCCCCATGGTGCAAACTGGGCCATTCACTTGTTAAAACCTCTTTTGAAACTCATTTCTCATTTTTCCCCAAAGATCCATAGGCTTGCTGTATAGAAATGAAAAGAGGCAGTGAGCCATGGAGTTACTGATAGTTATGAACGGATGCATCACTCCCTAGGAATGTTGGGAGGAGCAGTGGGGGGTTAAGGGAGGGCTCAAGTCTGCCTCATGGTCTTCTGATTCTGATGAATATTCAAGCAGACCTGGTTTGAGCTAAAGATGATAATTTCTGTATATTTTAGTCTTCTTTACAGCCACACACTGTTAGAAGTCTCTGAATATGATGGACTTTAAGTAATTATTAAACACATTCCATCACCAAAAGGAAGACTTCTGACTAGTCTGGAAGATTTATTCTTTGACCTCGCACTATATGTGCCCCCATCTGAGCAATAAAGAACTGAACAGTTTGCTTAGACTGGGCTCCCATGCATATTGTCTTTTCTCTAGTATTCTAGAGAACCCTAGGACCTCTGGACCAAAAACACAGGGAGTGTGATCTGGACCATCCATAGCCTTAGAGGTTATATTATGTGTTCTATTAAAAATAATTAAATTTTGCTCATGAATTTTTAATTTTAGAAACAAGGAAGAAAGGTATAATTAATATGAAAATATCTTTTACATATCCATACTTTATAAATTTATCTACAAAAGATACTTTTATTCATTCTGAAGTTCAGTTAATCTCTATGAAGTCCAGAGGAAAGTTCAGATATCAGAAATAAAGACCATTCATTTTATGACTTCACCTTCTAAACTGAGATCAGGTAGGGTTTAAACTCATCATTTATGACTGAGGGAAGCTAAACCTCCAGAAAGATTAAAGGGTTCAGCACAGCCCTGCAAAAAAAAGGTGATTACCAGGGATACTTATCAAGAATATATTTGAAGAAACTTAATTGATGACAGATAGAAGGAATGAATATCATAGGACAAAGTGACAGAAAACGAAATTAGATGTGTAGTATTGCTGCTATGGTTTATAATTAATGTAGGCTTAACACGTTTGTAAGATTAAGCATCAACACTTTGTCATTAGGTGTGAGTTAATGTTAAGACCCCTACAATTCCCAAATTACAATATGATACTAAAATAAGAGAGCTGAGTTATAATTCCAATAAAATATCAGCAATATATTTTACTGTTTTAGAAAGCTATTGATGCCCAAGACATGTGAAGTTGGGTTACGGTAGGAAAGTGAAGATAAACATGGAAACTCAGAAGCTGAGGAAAGTCAGCTTCATGATGAAGATTTGGTGAGTTTAGCATATTATTATTGAATATTTTACTCATGACAATTTTCCATAAAGTATAAAGAGTTACAACTTTTAGATTCTTTTTTAATGTTTTTTATTTATTTTTTATACTTTATTTTTTGATTTCTTCAAGTTACATCTCAGTCACAATCCCTTCCCTACTCCCCCTTCTTGTCCCACCCTTCCACCCTATTCCCCCCAACAGCTCCCCCTTTCAGTCCAACAAATGGTTCCTTCTCTTATAACAGTAAATACTATACAAAACAACAGAAATAAATATGCCACATTTATGAGAGTTAAATGGCGCAGCATACATTCCCAATGTCCAGTTCATACATATTTGGCCCCTGATTAACATTCTACCATCTAACTCTCTCCATGAGTTTAAAGTTCTATATCTGACTCAGCTTTCATACTAACTTGCATCACTATTTTAAAAATATCTTTTTAGATCCAGAACACACTCTTGATTCCTGAACAACTCAAAATTTAACTATGAGACTCTAGCTATCTATTCTTCAACCACCTCAGAGACCTGAGAGGGATAAATATATCTGATTATGTAGGAAGTGCAGGGCCTGCATCATCCAAAACTAAGAAATGACATATCAGTGGCTGCCTGGACAGTTCCCGCTTTCTCTCCATACGTTACAGCATCAATCTTCAGCCTTTTGGTCCTGTTTCCCTGACAGACATTGATTGTAGAGAAGGAATTATGAAGGACTTACCTACCCTGTCTTGGCAGAGCGAGCTGTCGACTTACCTGCTACCAGGTTTTGTCCTTTTTGGACAGCAGTCTGTCTACAGTTGAAGCAAGGGGTTTTTCATGCCAAGAGATAGGCTTGCCACTAATTCAACCATCTCACACTGGAGATTCTTCGATGCTCATCTTCTACTTGGAGTAGAATAGGGGGTGCTGTCAGGAGCTGATATGTCTCAATATCAAAAAAAAGAAGAAAGTCTTAATTTAAGACAACATCTTTGAATGCCATATTCTGCAGTTCTCTTGGGGTTTTTGAAGATGCCCTATCCATCTCTTGTATTTAGATAAGCAAATGTTGCTTGTCTCTTAACAACTTGATTTCTGAGTAGCTTAGAGAATATATGTGATAGACTGTCATAGTAGCTAACAAAATGACACGCTTGCATGACTAGGAGTTTGTATTTCTTAACCATCTTAAACGGTTTAAGATGGTTGGTATCAAGAGTCCAGAGCTTCACATTTCATTTTGAAGTATCACTAGGTACAATACCTTTAAGAAGTGTTGCCTTTAATTTTGTATCAATATACAAAGATCAATTCCAATGTGACCAAATATACTTTTAATTTTGTATCAATATACAAAGATCAATGTCTATGTAGCCCAAAACAATCTTAATATTGCATCAATATACAAGGGTCAATACCATTGTGGCCAACTATAATCTTAATTTTGTATCAATATACAAAGATCAATACCGATGTAGTCCAATACAATCTTAATTTTGCACAATATACAATGGTCAATAACACTTAAGCCAAATATAATACTAATTTTGTATCAATATACAAAGGTATAAGGGCATATTCAATAATCTGGCCCTTCTTCTTGGTCCTTCCCATACTATGTCTATGTCTCATTTTTCTCAAATCCGTGCACTCCTACATAGGAGAGAAAGAAGGATACAGAAAAGAAAAAGAAGGAAGTCCCTGGGTCTAACCTCCAAAACCCATTTAACAAGACCATTTAACAGCTTGTCGTCTTTTCCCCTAAATAACAAAGTTTTCTGTTATCCATCAAATAACCAAAGGGGTGGGGGGGAGAGAAACACCCTCCCCACCCTCTGGGCATGGGACGTTGCTCTCTTAAAATGACTTCCTGCTGATTTGGGTCATAGTAAACCTGTTTGGGGCCCGAACCAGAATGGAAAAATGCTTAAAAATGTTAGTACGATCCTTTTATGTTCAGTCCTTTTGTGCTCATCTGTTTAGATGTCCTAAGAAGTTTGTAGACAGCTGATCTTCAGGGCTTTACTGAAGTTCTGGCTGGGGCAGTGTGTGGAGATGAACGATCTTAGCGATTTTGAGTTCTTGTGGTTGTAGAATTTTGATGGAAACAGCTATTGAGGGAGTCTGCAAGGCTGAATCATCTGGGCCACTAATCTTCTTTGGTATCTGATCTGTTTTCTGTTGAAGTTTCCGTTGTCCAGTTGTCCCTGAATTCCTTGAAAGGATGCTTTAAATCTCCTGGAAAGATAAGAACATAGCTCTGCCCTAATACTAACTCTGGGACAATTACCCTTTTTTTGGGGGGGTGGGGGGGTCAGGTAATATTTCTCCTGAAGCAAATTTGGCTTTTTGACAATATATAAAGTATTATCTTTCAATCTGGATTAAAGAAGAAATTATTTTGTTATTTTGGAGCTAAACAAGCCTTAGTGTATATATTTTGAGATCTCGAAGGACAATTTGTTTGTACTGAGTGGGTCTTTTGTAAGTAGCTTTTAAACTTTGGTCCTTCCAAATCCTATGTGTGTCTCTGCATTCTAATTATTGGGATCAGAGACCTGTGGTTCCCATCTGAAGGGATTAAAGATGTGCTCCACCACTCCTGGATCGAAGTTTTTCTCTATTTAAAGTTTGTTTTGTATCAGGCTGACCTTGAGCTCTGAGATCTGCCTGTTTCTGTTTCTAGTGTGTTGGGATTAAGGGTGTACTCTTCTTGTATGATGGGATTAAGGGTGTGCACCAACACTACCCTGTTCCATGTAACTCTAGAATTTATAAGACAACTAACTCTATAGTGCTCCTCCCATCTCTGCTGAAGTTAAAGACATGGGCTAACACCACACATTTCATGTATTTTACCTTAGCTCTAAGTTTTTTTGACTCTTGGAGGTTTATAAAACCAGGTTGAATGGCTGTAACCTTTATTTTAATTACAGTGTTTTAAAATTGTTACCTGCTTTTTTTTAATTAATAAATTTATTTGTTTGTTGCTTCAGGTTACATCTCTATCATATTGTCCTCTTTCCCCGCTTCCCAACCCCACCCTCCCATCCTCTACCCCCTAATCCTTCCCTCTTTTACCTCTGGGGTGGAATGTCCCTACATAACAGTCCCTCTCCACAGTTCAGGAGTCATATGAGGGCCAAGAGCCTCTTCATATACTGGGGGCCTACAAGGGAGTACCGCCAGTGAAAGGTGTCTCCTTGCTACGAAGGGAAAACTAAAAAAAGACCAACAAACACACAAACCCACAAAAACAAATTACAACAACAAAAAAAAGAAAGGAAAAAGAAAAAAAAGTCTATGTCTATGTTCCTTTTGATGGGTTGGTTGTAGAACAGATATCCTGTACTATGTAGCTAAAATCCTACCATAAGTGAATAGATGTCATGTTCATCCTTCTGAGTCTGGGTTAGCTCACTCGGTATGAGCTTCTCTAGTTACATCCATTTGGTTGCAAATTGCACAATTTCATTGTTTCTGATAGCTGACTAATATTCCATTGAATACATGTACCACAGTTTTTTAATCCATTCTTCAGTTGAGGGACATCTGGGTTGTTTCCAATTTCTAGCTATTACAAATAAGGCTGCTATGAACATAGATGAGGAGACTTCCTTATGACTCCGTGAGGAGTCCTTTGGGTGTATACCCAGAAGTGGTATATCTGGGTCCTGAGGCAAAGCTATTCCAAGTTTTTTAAGATATCGCCAGACTGACCTCCATAGTGGTTGCACAAGCCTGCACTCCCACCAGCAATGGAGTAGGGTTCTCCTTTCTCCACACCTTCCCCAGCATGTGCTGTCATTTGAGCTCTTTATCTTAGCCATTCTGACAAGTTGTGAGATGGAATCTCAGAATTGTCTTGCATTGCATTTCTCTGATGATTAAGGATGTTGATCATTTCTTCAGGTGTCTCTCGGCCATTAGGGATTCCTCCTTTGTGAATTCTCTATTTAGCTCCATCTCCCAATTTTTGATTGGATTATTTGGTTTCTTGGCATTTAGTTTCTTGAGTTATTTGTAGATTTTGGATATTAGCCCTCTATCAGATGTGGGGTTGGTGAAGATTTTCTCCCAGTCTGTTGGTTGCCATTTTGTTCGAATGACAGTGTCTTTTGCCTTACAGAAGCTTTTCAGTTTCATGAGGTCCCATTTATTGATTGTTGATCTCAGGTCCTGAGCTGTTGGTGTCCTGTTCAGGAAGTTGTCACCTCTGCCAATGAGTTCGAGGGTTTCTCCCACATTTTCTTCTAGTAGATTTAGTGTGACCGGCCTTATGTTAAGGTCTTTGATCCACCTTGATTTAAGTTTTGTACAAGGTGATAAGTATGGGTCTAATTTCATTCTTTTGCAAGTGGACATCCAGTTGGAGCAGCACCATTTGTTGAAGATGCTGTCCTTCTTCGATTGTGCGGTTTTGGCTTCTTTGTCAAAGATTAGTTGGCCATAGGTGTGTGGGTCCATTTTTGGGTCTTCAATTCGATTCCATTGATCTACTGGTCTGTTTCTATACCAATACCATGCTGTTTTTACTATTATTGCTCTGTAGTACAGCTTGAAATCTGGGATGGTGATACCTCCAGATGCTTTTTTATTGTACAGGATTGATTTAGTTATTCTGGGCTTTTTGTTGTTCCATATGAAATTGAGAATAGCTCTTTCCAGGTCTATAAAGAATTGTGTTGGTATTTTCATAGGAATTGCATTTGAATCTATATATTGCTTTTGGTAGGATAGCCATTTTTATTATGTTGATCCTACCTGTCCATGAGCATGGGAGATCTTTCCATCTTCTAAAGGCCTCTTCCATTACTTTCTTCAGGGTCTTGAAGTTCTTGTTTTATAGGTCCTTTACTTGCTTGGTTAGAGTTACCCCCAGGTATTTTATATTGTTTGTGGCTATGGTGAAGGGGGTTGTTTCCCTTATTTCTTTCTCAGTACATTTGTTTGTTGTATATAGAAGGGCTTCTGATTTTTTTTTTTGAGTAAATTTTGTATCCAGGCACCTTGCTGAAGGTGTTTATCAGCTGTAATAGTTCTCTGGTGGAATTTTTGGGGTCGCTTATGTATACTATAATATCGTCTGCAAATAGGAATATTTTGACTTCTTCATTTCCAATTTGTATCCCCTTGATCTCTTTTTGTTGTCTTATTGCTCTAGCAAGAACTTCAAGTACTATATTGAAGAGATATTGTGAAAGTGGGCATCCTTGTCTTGTCCCTGAGTTTAGAGGAAATGCTTCATTTTCTCTCCATTTAACTTCATGCTAGCCACCGGCTTGCTGTATATTGCCTTTATTATTTCTTAGTATGGTCCTTGTATGCCCGTTCTCTCCAGAACTTTTAGCATGAAGGGGTGTTGGATTTTGTCAAATGCTGTTTCTGCATCTAGCGAGATTATCATGTGGTTTTTTTTCTTTCATCTTGTTTATATGGTGAATTATGTTGATAGACTTTCGTATGTTGAACCATCCCTGCATTCCTGAGATGAAGCCTACTTGATCATGATGTATGATACTTTTGATGTGTTGTTGAATTCGGTTTGCTAGTATTTTATTTTATTTTATTTTTTTGGTTTTTCGAGACAGGGTTTCTCTGAATATCTCTGGCTGTCCTGGACTCGCTTTGTAGACCAGGCTGGCCTCGAACTCACAAAGATCTGCCTGCCTCTGCCTCCCAAGTGCTGGGATTAAAGGCGTGCGCCACCACCGCCCGGCTTGCTAGTATTTTATTAAGTATTTTTGCACCTATGTTCATGAGGGAGATTGGTCTGAAGTTCTCTTTCTTTGTTGGGTCTTTGTGTGCTTTAGGTATCAGAGTGACTGTGGCCTCATAGAATGAGTTTCGCTGTGTTCTTTCTGATTCTCTGTGGTGGAAGAGTTTGAAGAGTATTGGTGTTAGCTCCTCTTTGAAGGTGAGGTAGAATTCCATGCTAAAGCCATCTGGCCCTGGGCTTTTTTTTTTTTTTTTTGGTTGGGAGATTTTTAATGACTGTTTCTATTTCCTTAGGTGTTATTGGGTTGTTTAATCTGTTAACCTGATCTTAATTTAGTTTTGGTAGGTGGAATCCATTGAGGAAATTGTCCATTTTGTTTAGGTTTTCAAATTTAGTGAAATATAGATTTTTAAAGTAGGACCCAAATATTCTCTGGATCTCCTCAATGTCTGTTGTTATTTCTCCCTTTTCATTTCTGATTTTGTTGATTTGGGTTCTTTCCCTTTGCCTTTTAGTTAATTTGGCTAGGGTTCTGTCTGTTTGTTGACTTTCTCAAAGAACCATCTCTTGGTTTCATTGATACTTTGTATAGTTCTTTTTGTTTCTAAGTTGTTGATTTCAGCCCTAAGTTTGATGATTTCCTGCCTTCTGCTCCTCTTGGGAGTGTTTGCTTCTTTTTTTTTTTTTCCAATTCACCCAGTTTAGCTGTTAATTCGCTAATAAGAGCTGTCATAATTTTCTTTTTGAAGGCACTTAGTGCTCTGAACTTTCCTCGTAGCACAGCTTATAGTGTATCCCATAGGTTTGGGTATGCTGTGTCTTCATTGTCGTTGGATTTTAAGAAGTCTTTGATTTCCTTCTTTATTTCTTCCCTGACCCAGTAGTCATCCAGTAAGGAGTTGTTCAATTTCCATGTGTGTGTAGGCTTTCTGTTGATTCTTTTGCTGTTGAAGTCCAGCTTTATTCCATGGTGGCCTGATAAGATACAAGGTGTTATTTCAATTTTCTTGTATCTGTTGAGACTATCTTTGGGTCCGACTATGTGGTCGATTTTGAAGAAGGTTCCATGAGGTGCTGAGAAGAAGTTGTATTCCTTTGTGTTTGGGTGAAACATTCTGTAGATAACTGTTAGGTCCATTTGTTTCATGATCTCTGTTAGACTCAATATTTCTCTGTTTGACCTCATTCTTGATGATCTGTCCATTGTTGTGAGTGGGGTGTTGAAGTCTCTCACTACTAATGTGTTGTGATCGATGTGAGATTTAAGTTTTAGAAGCGTTTCTTTTACAAATGTAGGTGCCTTTGTATTTGGGGCATAGATGTTCAATATTGAGATGTCCTCTTGATGAATATTCCCTTTAATGAGTTTATAATGTCCTTCTCTGTCTTTTTTCATTAACTTCAGTTGGAAGTCTGTTTTGTTTGATATTAGGATGGCTACTCCAGCTTGCTTCCTGGATCCATTTGCTTGGAAAACCTTTTACCAGCCCTTTACTCTGAGGTAGTGTCTATTTTTGATAGTGAGATATTTTTCTTGTATGCAGCAAAAAGACGGGTCTTGCTTGCGGATCCAATCTGTAAACCTGTGTCTTTTTATTGGGGAGTTGAGTCCATTGATATTGATGGATATTAGTGACCTGTTGTTGTTATTTCCCATTAGTTTGGTATAGGTGATCATCCTGTGCCTCTTTTGGTTTAGTTGCTGTGGGGTTTTCTATTCCCTCTGTTTTCTTGGGTGTAGTTATCTTCTCTGTGTTGGAATTTTCCTTCTAGGATTTTCTGTCAGGCTGGGTTTGTGAGTAGATATTGTTTAAATTTGATTTTTTCATGGAATATCTTGTTTTCTCCATCTATGTTGATAGAGAGTTTTGCTGGGTATAGTAGTCTGGCTGGGCACCTATGTTCTCTCAGGACTTGTAGGATATCTGTCCAGGCCCTTCTAGGTTTTAAATATTCTGAGGAGAATTCAGGTGTAATTCTGATGGGTCTGCCATTGTATGTGACTTTACCTTTTTCTCTTACAGCTTTTAATATTCTTTCTTTGTTCTGTACATTTGGTGTTTCAATTATTATGTGGCAAGAGGAGTTTTTCTGATCTCATCTGTTTGCTGTTCTGTAAGCCTCTTGGATTTTTATTGGTATCTCTTTTTTCAGGGTTGGGAAGTTTTCTTCTATGATTTTGTTGAAGAGATTTCCTGGACCTCGGAGTCAGAAGTCTTCTCTTTCCACTATGCCTATAATTCGTAGTTTCCATCTTTTCATTGAGTCCTTGATTTCTTGGATGTTGTGGGTGAGAGATTTTTAGGCTTTTGATTTTCTGTGGATGTTGTACTGATTTCTTCCATCGAATCTTCCATGCCTGAGATCCTGTCTTCCATCTCTTGCATCCTATTTTTGATACTCGCATCTGTAGTTCCTGTTCTCTTCCCTTGATTCTCCATTTCCTCTTTTAACTCTGACTGTGTTTTCTTTATTGTTTCCATTTCCATTTTCATGTCTTGAATGTTCGTTTTGTACATTTCCTGCTCCAGTTTGCTTGTTTTTGCCTAGAAATCTTTCATTGCTCTGTCCTTTTTCTGTTCAAGCTGAGTCACGTTGGCTTGGAGCTCTTTAATGGTGTTATTCATTGTTTTGACTTGTAAAATTGTGGTTTCTTTGAATTCCTTCATAGATTTAAGTTCTTCTTGAAGGGACTCTATCACTTTCCATAATGTAAAATTGTCATCGTTTTCATGTGTTTCTGCTGTTGTAAGGTCATCCGAATTGGATGAGCTACGATAGTTCTGCGTTGTTGTAGTCATATTTCCTTGATTTCTGTTTTTTCTTGGACCTTTGGCCATATGGATGTGTTTAGCTGTCTGCTTTCATAATCTTCTGGGCTTGGATCCACAGGGGATGCTTTGGTGTAGCAGTCGAATTGCTTGGCTATCTGTTGTTGCTTACAGGGGGATCTCAGGATCACTGTGTTTCTAATAGCCTGAAGCACTGTGAGCTGGTGCAGCCTATACCCAGGTAATGAAGAATGGCCTGGGATTGTTTCTCTGCTCCCAAGTCAGACTTCTCTATGTTGCACACTGAGTGATCAGCCTGTAGTGGTTCTGATGGTATTGACCTGTTTGCCCAGGCATGGATTCTGTGGACTCTGGTTGTCCCCACGGAGACTGAGAGGGCCTGGCTCCACGCCTAATATGTCTGGGTTTTCCAAAATACAGCTATGGTTCCCTGGCTTCTGGCTTCCACATTTTGGAGCCCTTGGTCTCTGTGTGTCTCTGCTGCTAGCTCTGCCTCTGTGTGCCTCTGTGCGCTCCCAGCCCTGTCACTTCACTGTGTAGGCTTCCCGCCTGGCTCCTCTGCCGCGGGTGCGGCACCTCTGCCCCGCCCCCCTGTGTCGGCTTCCCCTGGCTCCTTCCCTGCAGGCGCCTCTGCCCTGCCCCCCTGTGCGGTCTTCCACCTGGGTCCTTAGCTGCGGAGGCGGGCTTCAGTCCTGTCCCCCTGTTTGGTCTTCGGCCTGGCTCCTTAGCTCCAGCTCGCATGGCTGTGGACCTCCAGCAGTGCACCCTGTTTCTGCCTTGTTGAGACTTCAACTAGCCCGCAAAGTTTCCTAAATAGCTATAAGGTCAGCCTGAGGTGTGGGGAGCCTAGTAGGCTGGTGAGTGCTCCCCGTGTGGGATCGGATTCTGCCTGCTTTGTATTAGAGTCGATCTTACCAGGTGCCTCTCCAAATGGGAGTTCCCGAGTCCCAGATTTAGTGGTTTTCATGTCTGAGAGAGATGGGGGGAGAGCCTTGCCCTGGGAATTTTAACAGTCCCTTGGGAGCTGGGTGTGTTCCTGGAGGGTCTAGCCCCTCTGGTTATTGCACAGTGTCCAATAACTCTGTGCTTCTTATGGCTCTTTTCCCCATGTTCAAAATGTGTCCATGCAAGCTGCCGCCATCTTGGATTCTCCAACTTTTAGATTCTTGTAGTAAGAGTATGAGAATATTAAAAATCAATGCAAAATATATATGACTGAATAGAATATTACATAAAATCCATCTCAGTGCAAATTTTAGTGTTAATTTATTTTTTACTCCCAAATAAAATTAAGGTCAGAAATAAGAACTAATTGGATAGCAGTTTTTACAACTGTTACCTGCTAATTTACCAGGAATGGACTATGTTCAATGTATTATTCCTGCCTCCTGTCTATAGAAAAAGGACAAGGGTTCTATATGGGTCTAGGGTAAGGCATAGTGGAACAGAGTTATACATATGCCAGGAAGAATCCTTTGTCTTTCCCAGATTAGATGATTCTTATTGTCACATTGTAAGGAAGGAGAAGTAACTTTTTTTTTTTAATACTTTATTTTTTTTTCTTCAAGTTACATCTCAGTAACAAACCCCTCCCTATTCCCCCTTCCTAACCCGCCCTTCCACCCTCTTCCCTCCAGAGGTTTCCCCTTTCAGTCCAACAGCTGGTTCCTTCTCTTATAACAGTAAGTATTATACAAAACAATAGACATAAATATGCCACATTTATGAGAGTAAATTGGCCCAGTATACCTTCC
>CAJQZJ010034040.1:725877-756424 GCA_907164525.1 Lophiomys imhausi
GGAAGGTATACTGGGCCAATTTACTCTCATAAATGTGGCATATTTATATCTATTGTTTTGTATAATACTTTCTGTTATAAGAGAAGGAACCAGCTGTTGGACTGAAAGGGGAAACTTCTGGAGGGAAGAGGGTGGAAGGGCGGGATAGGAAGGGGGAATAGGGAGGGGTTTGTTACTGAGATGTAACTTGAAGAAAAAAAAATAAAGTATTTAATTAAAAAAAAAGATGTTGAATTTATAATATTTCATACATGCACATCGTGTTTGTTGATTGTAGTTAACCCCACACTACCTTATTTAATCCCTTTGCTCCTTCTACCTTTTCACTGTCAAATTGCACATGCCTTTTCAAGTGATGTGTGTTTTCTTGCAGACAACAAGAAGGAGGATTGAGAAAAAAATTAAACAAATAACAAGAAGGAAAGAATCATACAGGCTTCTTGTTTGGGTGCTATGAAATTGCAACCAGGTGGTAAAAAGAGTGACGGAGTGATGATGGATGATTTACATCTACTCTTTGGGACTGGGCCAATCAAGAGTTAATTAATTTTACATTCACTTTAGTTTGCTCTACCCTGGCCATTGCTGTACACACTAATCTCTGTGGTCTGTGGGCCAGGCAGATTCTCCTTTTCTCCAGACATTTCCAAGCCCACCTTGATTATTCTGCAGTGACTAATGCCCTCACAAGTGAAGGGATAGTACTCCAAACACAATGAGAGTGGTGGACACAGAGCACTACTGCGTGGAAGGGGAAAACGGAAACACAGCACTCTGCCTGACAATGTCATGTCTTTGGATCCTGCCCAGCAGTAATCCACCCTGTAAAGGAGAGGAGAGCGTGGAAATGTGTGACTAGTTGGAGCTTTGCTCAGAGTTCTCAATCCCAAGCAGCAAACCATACTTTGAAGAAAGGCAGTTCTGCAGGCAGGGTGTCTAGTCTCTGCAGTTATCTTTAACTGAAGCCCTTTGTTCTTCATTGCAGGACTGGCATTCTTTACAGCTTACGCCCTGCCTTGTGCCTGACCTCAATGTGTTTCCTACAAGATATTGTGGCTGTGTGCCCCCATGCTCCCTGAGATTATTACTTACTTTCAGGCCCCAAAAGTAGCTGACTCTCAAAAGACAGATTCTTTGGTTACTGGAAATAGATCCTTGAGATATGTGGAACGACAAATCTTTCCAATGTTGACTGATGCAGGAGTTTATGCCTCTCTAAAGTTCTCAATGAACATCAAGATTGTAAGTACACTGGCCATGTACTGACACCCTGAAGTGTGTCTGTGCCTGTCACTTCCCAGAAGAGTCATGGCATTTTCTAATTATCCTATGTAGTCTTCTGTGTTCCTGTGTGCTTTTCATATGTTGTATTGGTTTTCTTGATTCTTGATAGTCTTTCCCTCTCTTCTCAGAATAAACTGTTTTTCCTTTTTCTGTTGTTATTATCACTCTTCTCAGACATGGAGTCACAGGCAGACAGCTACTGATCTGCCATCTTACCCCAAAAAAAATCCTACAAAGACATTTTTGGGATATGATTAATATTTATGAATCTTTGCACTAAATGAATCAGACTGGCTTCCTCAGTGTAGTGAATTTCATCTAATCAATTCCTGCCCTTAAAAGCAAGGACTGAGGTTACCAAAGTAATTCAGCCTCCAGACTGCCATACAGAAATTCTGCTTGAATTTCTAGCTTTCAGAAGTATGATTGCAATGCCAACTCTTATCTGAATGCCCAGACTATCCATCTGCCCAATGGATTTTGACTGTAGCACTACCACAATTGTAATTCCTTAAACATTCCCCCATCTCTCTTTGTCTCTCTTCCTCTCTCCTTCTTCCTGCCCCTCCTCCCTTCTCCCTCTTTCTCTTCTGTACAAAATATTGAAATATAGGTATCTTCATACAGATATATAAACATATGTATGTATCTTCTTTTAAAATTTTTGCAGGTAAATCTCAGACAAATACATGTAATCAAATTATAAAGAATGCATGTGAATTATAAGAAAAATAAATCTTTCCTCTGCTAGGAAGCAGGGGTGTATATGATGAGGGAGGTTTATCACGTGGTTTTAAACCTATTGCTGTTTTCTTTCTGTTTTTGCCTCAGGAAATAATTCTCTACTTTACAAAGCATTTTATAAAAGCTTCTAAATGTATATAAACTATAACTTGATTCGTCAAATTCTAAATATATTCTTTAAAAAGAATGTTTATTTTATAAAGTATAACAAAGCTTATAACAATAAAATGGCAAGTGTTTAGATGGGGATATTTGTAGAGTTATCTGTAGGAAAAATATTTTTATTGAAAAAATTCTACAAAAAGAAATCTTACAAGTAGTCAGCCTTTTCTACCTAGTGAGCTCCAGGACAACCAGTGCTATGTAGAGAGAGCCTGTCTCAAAGGAAAAAAAAATCAAACAAACAAAAAACAACACAGGTCCCTTCCTTGTCTGAGTAAGTTATTAGATAGTAGGAGAAATCAAATTCTGCCTCTGTAAGTCATGTAGTAGTTGCATACATCTTCATTATTACCATTTTATTAGAATATTCTAATCTTTTTTTTTAATTCAATGTTTCAATAAAACCAGTGTACATCTAAAGAGAACAGCTGTGGAAAGAATAACCTTTATCTCAAGGGGAAAATCTAACTGAATTTTAAGAAACCTGCAGAGCTGCAGAGAATCAGTGCAAGGAGTTAGTACTGAGAGTTAATTTCCTACATTAGTAGGCTATTTGTATTACTGTAACATAGTGTAACCCTTCAGCAATAGTTCCCTTC
Organism: Lophiomys imhausi; assembly: GCA_907164525.1. Classification (NCBI taxonomy): domain Eukaryota; kingdom Metazoa; phylum Chordata; class Mammalia; order Rodentia; family Muridae; genus Lophiomys; species Lophiomys imhausi. The sequence continues at coordinate 728,667 of CAJQZJ010034040.1, forward strand.
AAGCCTTTCTCTGCTACTATGGTCACCCAGATAAGACATACTTGTCAGTCACATCACAACAGACTAAACCACTAATGCCAATAATTCTGCCAACCACTTGATCGTCAACCTTTTCTTTTTTTTTAATTTATTTTTTAGTTCTTCAAGTTACATCTCAATAGCAATCCCCTCCTTACTCCTCCCTCCAGTCTCACCCTCCCCCCCTTTCCCCTCAACCCCCCCATCCACTTCCTTCTTTTTAAGTTTAAGGTATATCTTTTCCCCCCCAACAGCTCCCTCTTTCAGTCCAACAAATGGCTCATTCTCTTATAACAGCAAATACAATACAAAACAACAGAAATAATTAGGCCACAATTATGAGAGTTATAGGGCTTAGCATACATTCCCAATGTCCAGTCCATATGTATTTGGCACCTGACTTTAACATTCTATTATCTAACCATCTCAACGAGTTTAAAGTTCTATATCCAATTCAGCTTCCATCCTAACTTGCATTATAATTTTAAAAACATCTTCTTAGATCCAGAACACCCTCTAAACAACTCAAAATTTAACTATGAGACTCTAGATATCTAATCTTCAACCACATCAGAGACCTGAGAGGGATAAACATATCTGATTATACAGGTAGTGCAGGGCCAGCAGTTTCCAAAACTAAGAAATGACATACCAGTGGCTGCCTGGACAGTTCCCAATTTCTCTCCATACATTACAGCATCAATCTTCAGCCATTTGGCCCAGTTTCTCTGACAGACGTTGATTGTAAAGCAGGAATTATGAAGGACTTGCCTACCCTGTCTTGGCAGAGCTAGGCTGTCGACTTACCTGCTTTCATGTTTCTGTCCTATTTGGACAGCATTCTGTCTCAGTTAAAGCAAGGGATTTTTCTTGCCAAGAGATAGGCTTGCCACTAATTCAACCATCTCCAATTTAAGATTCTTCGATGCCCATTTTCTGCTTGTAATAGAATAGGGGGTGCCGTCAACCTTTTCTTAATTAAGCAATTAAGCAATACTTTGAGAAAGTGCTTTTGCTGTTCCTACTGCCTAGGTGATTAGCCAAAAATTTAGCTATAACTACTGCTATCAATTCTATATCTAACTCCTAACTTCTGATTCTTTTGAAATTAATTATCCTCCTCTATACTGCCCTGTAAACATGAAAAAAGTCTCAAATCTTTGTTTGTTTAGATTATGTTTAGTACCTAAAAAATAATTCACAATGGAATAAGTTGTCATAAATTATTTTGTACAACTTATATCCTTATATTTATTCTCCAAACAATGTTTGTACAGAAAGTAATATATATACAGCAGAAGACTGACATCTGTTTACATTTGGGACCCCTCATATTAGAACTCCACTCAGTATTATTTCCAAGTCTTGAAACTGTTAATAAACTAGTACTTTAGATTTTCAAGTACTTACTCCCTAGTGGTAAAATGTGCTTTCTCATTTGACATTCATGTTGATTGAGTAATTACCTGTGTTAAGTTTTGTATTTTTGAGTTGTCAGTTTGATAGTTCATATAAAATACAAACAGCAACATATATTTATGGGGCATAGTCAAGCACTTCCCTCTAGCATCAGTGCACATATTTAGACTTCCTTTAAAAACAATCATCCTGTTGCCATCATTGTAAAGGTTGCATTGACATTAAGGGTGCATGAGCAAGCAGTTGAGAAAAAATGTATTAGGAAGATTGCATTTTACACAATACAGGGACTATGCTTGCTACTTTAAGATCAACTTGACACAAGCTGAACTCATTTTGGAAGATGAAACCTCAATTGAGAAATGCTTATACCAGTTTATCATATGGATAAGACTGTATTTAATTTTCTTGATTAATAATTGATGTGGGATGGTCCAACTTACTGTGAACTGTGACTTATCCGGGCTGGTAATCCTGGATGCTTGGATACTATAAATTGAACAAGCCATTAAGAACAAACCAGTAAGCAGTATTCCTTCAGAGACTCTGCATCAGCTCTCTCTCTTTCTCTCTCTCTCTCTCTCTCTTTCTCTCTCTCTCTCTCTCCTCTCCCCCACCATAATTTCCTGAGACTTGACTCTTTATTTTGGGCTTGGGAAGAAGTGCTCTTCCTTCCATGAAGAGTTTGCCACCACTGCCTCTGCCTGGAAGGCTGGGCTTATTTGGGATACATGTTCCCATTGAGAGACATTGAGCTTCTGTTGCCTCTCCAGAACCACCTGCCTGGCTACCTGGTCTGGGTCTGGGAGCCCCAGGCTCCTTGAAACTGTCCAGCCGAGCACTGGCAGTTCATCTAAGAGAGCTATAACACTTGGCAGTGAAAATACACTTTTCTCTTGCCTCTCTGGCATAGCTTGGAGCTTCTCATGAGGAGCATGCTTTTTTGGCCTAATACTGACCAGGCTGGGACTTCCCTGCCAGAAGCCACAGAATGGCATTGACTAAATCCAAATCTATCCCCAAGGCACTACTTTTCAACTACTAAACCAAAGCCGGCTATTTCATTTAAATAGAACATGAGCAACCATTCAAATTCCTTAAATTTGAATCCAATTCTACTACTAGCATTATAATCTTCTTTTTCCATTTTAAATTTTTTATAATTATGTTCTATATATAAATATTTTGTCTGCCTTTATATATATATATGTATATGTATATGTATATATATACCATACACACATACAGATGCCTATGGATATCAGAAGAGGGTATCAAATCTCTTGCAATTGAAGCTAAGGATATCTGTGAGCCACCATGAAGGTACTGAGACCTGAACCTGAGTCCTCTGTAACAGCAAGTGTTCCTAATTGCTGATTTATCCCTCCAGCCCCATCATGGTGTTAATTTAGTATTTCCAAACTGTCTCAAATCAACAATTTACTCATTAATCACACATCTTTCTATGATTTTTAGAATGTTCCAACAGATCATGTTAGGACCAAAGTTCACTTGACCAAACTTTAGTCAGGCTTCAAAAGCCTGGGAATTTTAAGTAGGTCCTGAGTTCCAGGTCAACTCACTCCAGAAACTGATGACATTACCCCCCCAGGGCTTGGAAGCTCTAACCATTACCAGGAGGCCAACGTCCCCATTTCGGTAAGGATGGTTCCCAGAGCAACAGGAGGAAGAACAGAAACCACAGGTTGCCAATGGTCATGAGTTTGGAAATCCCCACCTTGTTTACTAAGTTACCTATGCTAGCCAATGAAAGTATGTTTGGTTTTCCCTTGCTGCTGTTTGGGGTCTCCTCCCTCTCCATGCATGCAGATTCTGTGAGATTGACCCCAGCATGATGGCCAATAAAATCCTCTTGTGTTTGCAATGTTCTCCAGTTCCTGGTGATTCCTTGGTCACCCCACACTCAGGTTCAGGAATCTGTTTCTTGAACCTAACAATCACAGTTGTCTATCTTAAAGTACTTTTGTATCTCAACAAGAAGTACTCCCAAGACACTTTTGTATGTCACTTCTTAATCCTCTTATGTACCCTAGACCTCAGCATCTGTCAGTGTACATTCTTTCTCTATTTGGTTGTCCATCTTGGGTATTTCATGTAAAATAATCATGGTGTGATCTCTTGTATCAGGTTTCTTTCACTTACCATAACATTACCAAGATTCTGTCACAGTACAGGCTGTATTAGCACCTCATTAGTTTTTTATAGGTTAGATATGAAAATAGTCTGTTCTGTAGATAGATCACATTTTGTTTTCAGTGAACTAAATCATGGGCACTGGAGGCTGTAAAGCTTAGGTAATTTTGAACATTACTGCTATGAACATTCATGAGAAGTTTGTTGTGGACAAATGTTTGATTTTACTTGATTTGTGCCTATGTATAGGATTGTTCTGTCATATGAAAACTCTATGTTTAAATGTTTAGAAACTGAAAGCCTTTCTCAAAATGACTGCATGATTTGGCACTCCCACTGGTATTATGCCAGTCTTCCTCAAGATTCTTACTATACAGACAATTTATCTGGGTTATTTATTAGGTGATATTTTGATTATAGCCATGTAGTGAATGTAAAGTTTGGTTATCTTACGATTTGATTCACATTTGTGTCACAATTATTAAAGAATGAAAGATATTGTTTGAATAATAATTTGATCATTTATTAGGCAGTTTATTAATAATGGTGTGCATATCACTGCATATCATAATGCTGTCTTTTTAGAGATATTTACCATATCCTTTGATTACTTTTAATTGTATTATTTATTTTCTGGCTTTAATTGTATCAATTTAGAATATAAACTGTGATACAGTAGCAAGTATATACTTTATATAATTACCAAATCAGGGCAGCTAACATTTCTACTTTCTTATACATTATGCTTGAAATTTTTGATTAATACATAATAATTATACATATTTCCAGAATGCAGTATGAGAACTGAATGCATGTATACAAGGTATACTAATAAGAGTAGGACAAATAAATGCATTTTCTTCATTACTTTATGTTTGGAGATTTGTGTTCCTCTCTTTCAACCAATTAGAAAATATATAAGGTTATTTTGAATAATATTATTTCATTAGTTGGTAAATTAAATGAATTATGAATTCTACTCATGTTTGAGTACTTATCATGTAAGTGTTCTAATATTCTCTCTCACAATATTTCCAGACTCTAGATAATTGTATACCTTAATAATATATACCTCATTATTATGTATCAAAACAAGCTTTTTTGGCATCCAAAAAAGAAAGGGAAAGCTTCTGGAAATTTGACTTCCTATATCTGACTTGTGTTATTTAATAGTGTGTTCTCCAGTCCCATTTTGTTACAAATGGTTAAATGCCATTCTTTTTTTTTTTTTTTTTTTTTTAAAGATTTATTTATTACGTATACAGTGTTCTGTCTGCAGGTGTATCTGCAGGCCAGAAGAGGGCACCAGATTTCATTATGGATGGTTGTGAGCCACCATGTGGTTGCTGGGAATTGAACTCATGACCTCTGGAAGAGCAGCCAGTGCTCTCAACCGCTGAGCCATCTCTCCAGCCCCCTAAATGCCATTCTTTATGGTTCAACAATATTGCACTTAATCTCATTTTGATAGTCTTGATGGCAAATTATATTCCTGAAAACATCACATACTTGGGCCATAGGACATGGAAAAATCAAATTTCATCCCTAGTGGATAATTGTATAGCTCTGAAAGTTTCTATGCTTGCTCCCAGGGCAAAAAAAAAAAAAAAAAAAAAAAAAAAAAAAAAAAAAGTTAACAGTCTTGCCCAGCTGTGAACATTGCAGACTAAAGAATAACAATGGATTAACAAGATATACTAAGTGGTGTACTAGGGAAGTGATTGTTGTAGGAGTAAACAATCACTTTTTGATTAGATGTAAAGCTAGCTATGCAATGGAACTCATACACTATCAACAGGCCAAGAACCTGTGAATTTATACTCATAGATTAGTGCACCTCTCAAGCATCTCTAGAAAATCTACTTTTTTTTTCTGTAGATGTTGATCAACACATAGACTCACAACTCATTGATGTGCAGAGAGTCAAAGAGATTGAGGCATACTCAGTTCTAAATGATATATCTATATCATACCTCATCCCTGAAAGGCTCAGTGATTATCAGAAGTAGTAGACATCTAAAGCAAAACGGTATTGCTGGCCATTAAAAGGACATAAGAACTCACAGAGGCTGTGGTTGCATGTATAGGACTTGAACACAATCAAATCAGCAAAAAATCTTGGCACAGGTCGGGTAGGAGTTCATGAATTCTCACCCCTGTCTTAAGAACTACTGGCACTTCATGGATGCTGTGGGAGAGACAGTTAGTTTTGTTCAGCGATTCGGCCATTGATAGACTACCTAAGCTCCAATAGATGGTCCAACATCCATGCACATACAGGCCACTAAAGGTACTCAGTGTTTTTTTTTTTTTTTTTGTTTTGGGGGGGGTGTTTTAAGAGCATGTGAAGTTGTGAGGGAAATGTGATTGTAGGAGAGTGAAATAATGGCCAGAGAAAAATGTGTGGTTTAGACTAAAATACATCTTATGCATGTATAAAATTGTCAAATAATAAAAATGGTTACTTTCTGTACTAACTCTGCTCCATTTTCTGAATTTCCTTCAGAATCCCAATTATTTCATGCTTCACTCTGAAACATGCTAACACAGGAGTCAGTAGCAATATACAGGTTATGTTGATGCACTTATCCAGTTACGAGCTCATCTAGTATAGTTTATTGCAGCATTACTAAGTATTAAATATCCCAGGTTGTCCTTTAAGTAAAATCAAAGTATTCCGCTTTTATTTCTTTATTTTACATAGAAACATTTGAGAAGGAAATTAGCATATTATTTTCATTCAGTTTTATGTCTTTAGAGAAGTTATATTAAATATTATAAAAGAATGCACTAGAGTTTAAGTGGCATTTTTGTAGTTGTTCTTACAATTATAAACACTGCCTTGTTTTGACCCTTCTTTCTTTTATTTCTTTCTTTGTTAGAACATTTTTGTTTGTATAAGACCCATACAGAATGGGGAATATAGTTCAAACTGTGATATGTCTTAAAAATTGAATAGTGTTGCAAGGCTAATACTAACATTTAAAAGCATGCTTTTGTGGTGTTTTACCCATGACCAGCCTCAAGGATTTATAGCTCTCTACAAAACATCATTTCAGAAACTTAAAGATGTGATAATACTGATAAAAACAGAAAACAACCTGGGTTTTACTGCTGCACAAAACAGAATATGAATCCAAGTTTTGCTACCTACTGACTTTGTAGTTATTAGTCAATTGCTTAACCTTTCTCAAACACAATCCTATAGTTTTCTGTTAAAAAAAAGCATAATATCCACGAGGCTACAGGTCAAATGAGAGTGTTCATAAATAATCCAATCCTGGTGTCAAACAGCAAGTATGGAGTTAGTAGTAGGACAGATTCCTTCACACTGGCTTTTGAAAAACCCGAAAGTTTACTAATTTAGGGATATTTAATTTCTGGTTGGATCGGCTGTGCTTCTTTAATAAATAATTAATCAAAACCAATTATTTCTACATTTGGAGAAATGTGTTCGTGTCGTTTACTTTCAAAAGGACTTCAGAGTTAGGAGGGAACATGGATGAGAGTAGTGTACTACCAAGAATTCATTACCTGTGATGGGAGGGAAGGTAAAAGAAAGAGGATGGAATGTTAACAGTAGATGCCAGAAGAGCTGAGACTTCTGAAAGTATTTTGAGGAAAAAGAACCAAAATTTTGTTTACTTAAAACTTTTAGAAACAAAGTTGATTTAAAAAAAACAAAAAACAAAAACGGGGCTGGAGAGATGGCTCAGAGGTTAAGAGCACTGCTGCTGGCTGCTCTTCCAGAGGTCCTGAGTTCAATTCCCAGCAACCACATGGTGGCTCACAACCATCTATAATGAGATCTGGTGCCCTCTTCTGGCCTGCAGGCATAATGCAGACAGAACACTACACATAATAAATAAATAAATCTTAAAAAAAAACAAAAAAACAAAAACAAACAACAACTACAAAAACGTAGATTTGTGGAAGAGATTGCCAAAACACAGCCATTTATATATGTGTACATATACACACATACACATATGCATACATATATACACTTACAAATATACATACATATATCCAGTTATTGTAGAATAAAGAACTCTAAAACCTGAATTCATTTCTCTAGTATCTAGCTACATTGAGCAGCAAATTTGTATCTATCAAGTATATGTATTTGATAAAAAGGAGTATGATTCTTACATTGACTCTAACAAGGATCATAGAGGATGATATGTGTTTCTTGTGATTTCTAAATTATAAGTGAGTGTATAAGATTAGTATATCCAACACAGAAAGGTGATGAATTAGCAAAGAGGAGTGAAATGTATCATGTGTCTCCCCCTAAAGTTATTTATTTATTTAGGTTTTTCGAGACAGAGTTTCTCTGTATAACAGCTCTGGCTGTCCTGGACTCGCTTTGTAGATCAGGCTGGCCTCGAACTCACAGAGATCTGTCTGCCTCTGCCTCCCCAATGCTGGGATTAAAGGCTTGTGCCACCACCGCCTGGCTTCTCCCTAAAGTTATAAAGGCCTTCTTCATGCTCATTTACTCTGTTCTCTACAGGAATAGGCTGCTTATTTTATTAGTCAAAGTAATTAAAACTCGCAGTTGTAATAGCAAAATCTCCAGAAATCTCAATAGTTTCACACAAGGAAGACATGCTGAGGAGGTTATATATTCTTACACAGACTTGGTGACAGTCATAGGGTACAAAATTGATCTGGTATCTAGATCATAATACTGGACTGGTAAGGATTTTTATAGATGATAATATTTTGTCCCAGTTCCTGAAATAACAACTCTGAGACTTATTTATGAGTAAATGCCTAAGCCATATGCTTTTGCTCATTTCCCACTAACTCGTAACTTATTTAACCTATTTATTCTATTCTATGAGTACCACATAGCTGGTTATCTATTCTCGGCTTCATGCAGCTGTCTTCCTCAGCATTCCCGGTGAATCCCTGTCTCTGACTAAGCCCAGAATTCCAATCTTTTTACATGAGCTCCACCTATTACTTCCTAGCTTTTACTAGTAGAACATCAGCTTTTTATTCAAAAGCTGATTTCAATATTCAGAGATCTGGTTAACACCCTCTCTGAGACATTCTCTGATTGGACAGTAAAAGTTGCTGATGGCCAATTAGCTGGGAAGGAGGAGAATAGGAAGGCAGAACTTCCTGGGAGGAACTAAAGAATCCTGGGTCGATCCAGAGCAAACTCTGTTTCTGCCACGAGACATAGACGTAGACAGATGTGTGTGTCAGAGAGCTTTGAAGGTACAGCAACCACATGACTGGTTGGAATTAGGTGGTCAGGTTAACTTATATGAACTAGTTGAGAGTCTCCCCAGCTAAGGGTTGAAACATTAAAAAGTCTCCGTATACTTATTATACAGGCTGTGGCTGCCCTGGGTCTCAGGCCTCCAGCTAAGACCAGTCAGGCCTGTCAGGTCTGCAGGCCTCTCACCAGGCCCAGCCAGCACAACACAACAGTTTTAGAGTTATTATTAGGGTTAGTTGTTAGGCAATAGGTGTTTATAGTTATTAATTAATATATCTGTTAAGAAGGTTTCGGTTTCATACTCTTCTGAATATACTGAGGGAGAAATATGCAGCTGAGAAGTGTGTTTCACAGGAATTGTAAAAGATGCTATTCATCTGAGGTATGTGGCATGTGCAGGTGAGGATACCAGCATCTCTAAGATATCCTGTTCTTGTTCTCCACTTCAGGTCAAGCATGAGTAGAACAGAAGGCAACAGAACTGGCTTGTCATTGAGCATGGATTTAGTTACATAACAGAATCCAGAGACTTAACTAATTGACCTAACCTGGGGGCCACACGGCCATAACAAATAGAAAAAATCAGAAACAACACCACTGGACATTGACCACGCAGGAGTTATGGATATGAGTAATAAAACAGAATTCTCAAATGTGTGTCATTGTGTGTAATTGAGGATGCTTTTAACATGTGTAATTAGAACATGCAACATTGGTAAAAGCAGGAGGCTGAGGCATTGCTCATTTCCAGGCTTGGAACCAATATTTAGTGCTGGAAGCAACACTCATACCTTTGACAAGGGTGCGAACCCTATCAGAAAGGCTCTACCTCCCAACCTAATTACCTTTTAAATTATCGAATACCATCACACTGGGCCTCAGGGCTCCAGTGTAATGGTGTTGGCAATTTAACTTGTAATCATGAACTTATAGGGGCCCACAATGAGTTTATAGCAGTCACTAAATATTCACGTCTAGAATTCTCACCAGAAAGCCTGTTTTGAGATGATCCTGTGCTATTAAAATACAGTCACAGCAGGAGTCAAGTAAAGGATGGTAATGATATGATGTATTTGTCTGCAACTAATACTTGAGGACTCAAGTAAGCTACAAACCAGGTACCACAGAGTCCAGATCACTTTCCATTTTAGTACCTTGATATGTTGCCATAGAAATATAGGGAGAAGGTCATTAGCAACTACCTGAAAATAGAAGAACTCCCTTCTTGGTTTAAGGATGAAACTGGTTGGTATTTAGGTGCAAGCTATAAATGTATGCTAGGCACATGATGGTAATATTTTGAAATTAGTGCATTTATTCAGTGAGTGAGGCTTCAAATGACTCTAGTCTGCTCTCATTTGATATGAAAATTCCAATGATGTAGTTTATTACTAAATAACATGGAAGAAGAATGCTTGAAGGTAAAGAAAGACAGGGTAAAGGAATGTGGTTGAACCTGTGGAAGTGACGAATGTGGAGAAAATACTTGTATTACTTGTAATGCCCAATAAGAATGCCCTCACGGTGAAAGAAGCACTAGAATGTCACATCCACAAGCACACACGGTGACAATAGCCAGCCCTGAATGTCACATCCACAAGCACACACGGTGACAATAGCCAGCCCTTGCCAATGGCCCTCTTACTCCTTTCACCTTCCAAGGAGGAGCAGTTATTTCTAATAAGTGTTTGGAAAGCTCATTATATCTCAGGAAAACATATGTAAACCTACATCTGAAGATCAGGTATTAAAGCTTTACAATTAAATCATTTTGCCCAGTCAGGCAGCATGGGGTCAGGAGTGTTCTAGTCAGTAGGTAACAGTAGCAGAATAAATAACTGGCAAACCCTTTTGGCAATGAGTCTACAAATCATACTTAGGGCTGGTCAATCCTACATTTCTACTCCGCCGGCATTTGCTTTACTCTTCGCCCTTTTTGCCTTTGAATTATAATGTGGATGCCTCCATTAGCCTCAGAAATATAAAATCTCACAAAATTGAAAGTAAAGTCCTCTATATATTTTTCATAAAGGTGATTTTATATAAAAAAGTGATTCATGAGAAAAAGTAGCAGGTAGATAACTTTGTTTCTTTCATTATTATTTTGTAGGTAGTTGGGAGTATCTTTCCTTTCCCTATTGTATTTAAAATTTTATTTTTAATAAGGTAGAGATTTAAATTATTCAAAAATCATACTCCATGTCTACATTTATTAAGTTTTAATTCCCAGAACACTGAGCTGCAACAATCCCTTCATAGCAAAGAGGTCTGTGATCTGCCCTTTATAGGAAGAAGATGTGGAAAGAAGCTATTCCATTCTTAGCATGGATGGAGTCACATAGGCCGTGCCCAAGAGGATCTGGGTTGAGTGGGGAAGCTGCTTTTACAGCTATGACCACCATTTGTTTAAAGCAGGGTCAAATGTAACCTTTAAGGAACCACTGTGTTTGTCACCCGTGTATGTTCGATTCTGGCAACTAACCTGCAAGGCTCTGAATGGCATAGCTTTATGTTTACCCTTACCACAATAGAACACATGTTAAATTTATTCATATTGTAACAAGAAGAAAGTATCTTAAAAATCATCCAATCATTCAGTTGTATAGTATTAGACCCTTTTTTTTTTCTTAGAATTAGTGAAATGCATTTTCATGAGGAAGTACACAAAGAAGCAAATCAGAGAGAAATATTCTGAGTAAACAGTGGACTATTACAGTCTCTTTGCCCTGATATGACCCTAAAACAATGGAATTTTAGAAAATAAACTTTGAATATTGTAATGATTTGAATAATAATGGCCCCCATTGCCTCATATATTTGAATGCTTGATCATTAGGAACTATTGGCACTATTAGGTGGAATGGCGTTCTTGGAATAGGTGTGGCTTTTTGGAGGAAATGTGTTACTGGGGGGTGGGGGTTGGACTTTGAGATTTCAACAGCCCAAGCCAGGCCTAATATCTTCTGTTCATTGTGGATCTAAATGTAAAACTCTCAGCTCCTTCACTAGGTCTGCCTGCATGCTACCATCCTTTGTACCATGATGATGATGAATTAAACCTTTGAAATTGTAAAGCCCCAATTACACTCCTTTATAAGAGTTGGTGTGGTCATGGTGTCTTTTCACAACAATAGAACACTGAGTAAGACATATACCAATACAATTTCCTGCTAAAATTTGAAGGGGGAAAATTTGCAAGTGTCATATGACTGTCAAAATATTAAATGGTAAGAAAAAAATGTTGCATGAAGTACATATTGATTATTGCTTGTTTTAGTAAGTAACAAAACTTGAGACCCCAATATAAAAGACTACCAGTGGTAAGGCTGGGACACAAAGCCAGCCAAAAAACCTGTGACCTATAATTTGTGTTGCCTACAAGATGTGCTGGTGTAAAGGTGGCACAGAAATTGTGAGAGTGGCCAACTAATGACTGGAAAGGACAAAACAGCAGCCTACAGAATGGGAAAAGGTCTCAAGAACTCCACATTTGACAGAGGTTTATGTACCCAAAATACATAAAGAACTCAGGAATATAGACATCAACAAACAAAGTAATCCAATTGAAAAATGGGCTACAGTTATAAGCAGAATTATCAGCAGAAGAATCCCAAATGCCCAAGAAGCATGTAAAGAAATGTGCAACATCCCTAGCCATCAGAGAAATGCAAATCAAAATGACTCTGAGATTCCATCTTACACCTGTCAGAATGGCTAAGATAAAAACACAAGATTTAGTAAATTCTTTATGGCTTTTGGATTTTCAAAATATTGAATTAGCAGTGGCTTCAGTTTGCAGTTTCCAGTTGTATTAATCTCCAATAAGGAAGTCTGCTACCCTCTGAAGCTTTGAAGCCAGGATTCTCTCTAGCTATGAAAATCCTAAATGAATAACATCTTCTTCCAATACAAGACTATTATCTGGATTGAACATTTATTTGTTGGTATAGCCACCTCACCCTTTCCTAACTGGACCGTGTAGCTAATGTACTGCAGCTTCTATATCAGAACCTGCTGCTTCTCCTTGTAATTTTGTTATAGAGTCTACTTCATAAACCAACCTTTGCTAACTTCTCTAAATCTGAATTGAGGATTAATTGGGTTTTACTCTGGATTAGGATTTCATTTAAAGGAATGCTGCAGCTTGTCTCATTACCTATTCTGATCACTCCTTTCCATATCAGCAATACTGTTTTGTTTTCTTATGATCTAAGAAATTTTGTTTTCTTATGATCCCCTATTCACAGGAGTCAGTTATTATTGTTTTTTTAGAGTTTCAAGGAACAACCTCAAGGCAGTTGTGTTTCAAATCTTGGCCGTTTTCATTAGAAGGAGATAGAGAAGAGGAACAGAGAAAGCCATGGAATTTGGGTTAGGAATGAAGGTCAGCCATGTGGCAGACAAACTTCCTGGGACAAATTGAGGTAAAATGGGCTTCAGAGCATTAGTAAGGAAACACAAAATAGCAAAAGAAAATGTACACATGGCTCTGACCCATATGCAAAGGAAAAATATAGATGAAAAAGGAAAAAGTCCTTCTGTCAGGCTAAGTCTCAGACTTTTAATTTCCTTCAAGGACAATATTTGTTAACAGTCATATCTTAGCTGTTTAAAACTCAAAGCTTATATTTCAGCCTATTTTTACATGCCTTTCTCACTGAACTTAGTTATTTATGACTTTTGATTTTTATATCATAGACATGTCATGTGACTTTAACATATTGAGGTTATTGTGTTATTATAGGTAGGCGTAATTTCAATGTTGTTGTGTCTATGTTTTATGGAGAGACAGTGAATCAGCAGGCTAGTGGAGTAGAAAGAGCACATACATTTATCATGTAAATTCATTTTTAAATATGGGAAGTTTGTAACTTTCAGAATAGTTAGAAGATTAACATAAAAGATTATTTATTAGAAGGGTTGGGATGTAGTGCTTAGTAAATGTAAGGTCATGGGTTTGATCCCAAATTGAAAGACAAACAGTAAACAAAGAAACAAATAAAGTCATTAACACAAACCACCACACAAGATATACCCCATTATAATAATGAAAACAATTGAAATATTATGAAAAATATGTGACAGTCACAGTTGAGTGATTTTTTTGTGTGTTTTTTTTTCCAACAAGCTGTTGGAAAAACAAGCTTTTATTGTTATTGTGCAAAGAATGTCTAACCATCAGGAGCAAATCCTTTCTGTCAAATACGTGAAATATAATATTTTAATATTATGATACAATGTATTTGCCACTTTTAATATTAGGGAGTTCATTTTTTTTTGTTTTTTTTTTTCGAGACAGGGTTTCTCTGTATAACAGCTCTGGCTGTCCTGGACTCGCTTTGTAAACCAGGCTGGCCTCGAACTCACAGAGATCCGCCTACCTCTGCCTCCCAAGTGCTGGGATTAAAGGCGTGCGCCACCAACGCCCGGCTAGGGAGTTCATTTTTAATGTTGTCTGTTCCTATTTTTTTTTTTTTGCATTACTTTTCTATGGCTGCCATAGCATATTTCCACCAACAGGATGACTTCAACAGTAGAAATTTATTCTCTCACAGCTCTGGAGACCAGAAATCCAAGATCAATATGTTCAAATAATTTTTGACTTCTCAGATCTCTTTTATTTGCTTTCAAATGAGCACTTAATTGATCTGTACTTGTGGATTTTCTTCCTTTCAGTGCTGGCACATTCCTGCTATGTCTTTTACTTCTTTTACAGGTAACAGCCATATTGGATTTGGTCCAATCCTATTGTGCTCATTTTAACTCCATTGCCTATTTGAAGATGCTATTGACAAATATCAACATATGGAGTAAGACCCACCTATCTGGTTCCATTTAGCCTTCTGTACTTCTTTAGAACGCCTTGTATACGAATATGGGTATGTTCCAACGTTTGTGATGCTAGGATTTTAACATATTTAAGGGAAGAACAATTTAGCTCATAACAATTTTTGACTTTTAAATTTTCAAAGTCACCAATCTATTATCAAAGATTTATAACTTATTTGGAATTCAAATATGTAATTAACTTGGTAGATATCTGTCTATTTTAAGGAAGGTTTCTACTTATTATCTACAGATGTGACAGTAGATATGGTTCATTTACTTATGCTAATGGTTTTACATCTCTCTTTGTGTTTAAGTCCCCTTGTATGTGATTCTAAGTAGTACTATGTCCTGCCTAATCTCTGTTGGGAAGAATTTACAAATTACCTGACCTCTCCAGAAACAACTGTTCCTTCTGAAGTAGAGAAAGCTGTGGTTAATCCATGTATGGAAATACACCTGACTCATGTGTTTGTTGTAAAGGGAGACTGACAAGTATGTAAATATTTTGTATGAACATATTCTATCCTTGTTCTCCTAGTCTGTGATTTTCTTTCCCACTATTTACACAATTTTTGTCTGTAACTTAATCATTTTAGGACATTTATACTGGTTAGCTAGCTCTGTTTTCCTTTTATTTTGAGAATTGTGAAAAGAAACATGGCTTTTCAACTTCTTTTTTTAACATATGTACTAACAATGCTACTGCTAGAGTTCTTCCTGAAACTATGTCTTAAAGTTATTTTTTTTACGTTTATTATTACTTCTTTATGTCTCCATTGCCACACCCTCCACTTTAGGTTATTTTTGATGATGACTTATGTTTAGATATTGCACACAGATACTTATGTGTGGCAGTGGTTCCTTTAGTTGAGAACAGTTGTCAAACTCATTCAACTCAATGAGTTTTATCCAGCACCTTCCACTTATCTTTCTAAAAAGATCTTTGGCCATCCCAATATAGCATGTACATAAATAGCAAAGGAGAACTCCTATGACCTCCTGGACACAAATTTCTAGATCATTGTTATTTTGTGAATAAGCGTCCTACTATTTTTTGTTGTTTGATAAACATCATGAGTAAAAGCCATGGTGAGAGGAAAAAGGTGCTTATTTCTTCTGACAAGTTAAAGTATATCATTGGGGTAAACAGCGGCAGGCCCTCAAGGTAGAAACTTGGAGGCAGGAGCTGAAGTAGAGACCGTGGAGGGAAGCTGCTTACTGGCTTTCTTGACTCTGCTCCACTAACTTATACAACAGGCAATCACCCACCGAAGACTGGTGATATCCTCAGTGGACTAGACCCATTAGTCAGGTAACAGTAAGCAAAGTGCAGACATATAGACATGTCCTTGGGCCAGTCTGATAGAGGCTATTCCTTAACTGAGGTTCTCTTGGCTTCTCTGACAGTCAAGAATAGCCAGCACAATGTTGCACAGGTAATGGAAGATAAGGAGAGAAGATTCATAAATAAAAAGCATAGTTGAAGGTCATTTAATAAGATCATATGACTAGCTAATGATATAGATCCCTGAGAGATATACAAGTATGACTATTTTCTGAAGCTGTTATACCAATACAGTGTTCCTCTCTTACCCATAGTTGATATATTCAATTCCATTATAGAATTGAATATCACTGAAATAAAGAGTAACAAGCTCCATATAGGTTATTATATATATATATATATATAAAATTATATATGGTGTGTACACACACACACAGAGTCCTGTTTATCTTAACTAGTACTTACTATAATGGCTTTAACTGTTGAGTTTGAAATGTGTTAGCAAACCTAGCATGTATTTCCTTTTCTCCATAATTTCAAAGGTAAAAGCTCAGTTTTCATCACAGACCTTACAGAGAAGTGCGTGCTTCACTTAGTGGAATCACTTCATGGCTTTCCTTTAGTATATATTATACTATCCTTGGGAAAGTAATGGCTAATAGTTGCTTGAACAAAACACTGTAGTATCATAAAAATGATGTGATGAGAATGAGGGGTGAGAGAGAGACAGAGAGAGAGAGAGAGAGAGAGAGAGAGAGAGAGAGAGAGAGAGAGAGAGAGAGAGAGACCATGTGATTAAAGAGTGGGAAGAACATACAACAAAGATTCATCAAAAGGATGGTTTACTTCCAGGGCAAGATGAAGAGACTTGGTGTGAGTGAGCCTTCACCATGCTAATCAAATTACATGCAATTAAAATTTATCTTTTATTTCCAGATTGTCAATTAGTCTTTTCCAATCACTGTTGAAAATGGGTAACAGAAATTGCATTAAGTACAACCACCACTGTGGCAGGTGATGTGAAAGGACCACTAAAGTGAGTTTCCCTTTGCAGAATACTTCACACAATAAGTGTAGTTAATCTTAAGCTTTTTGGGTTTGGCAGATCTCATTCAATTGGTTCAAGAGAACAAAGGCTTGACTCCTCAGAGCATGAGACCCTTCAAAGATAAATACCTTATTTTTTCCAAAGTAGAAAGAATTCTGCCAAAGCACCACTTCATGCTCAAATACCTGCCAACCTGCGTCATGAATGTGTGAATTTGTCAGTATTCCAGAATTGTATAACCCAGTTCCTTCAAGTATACCAACAACCGCTCTTTTCTTTTCTTTTCCTTCCTTCCTTCCTTCCTTCTTTCCTTCCTTCCTTCCTTCCTTCCTTCCTTCCTTCCTTCCTTTCTTTCTTTCTTTCTTTCTTCTTTCTTTCCTTCCTCCCTCCCTCCCTCCCCCTCTCTCTTTCTTTCTTCCTTTCTGTTTTTTTTTTTTTTTGTTGTTGTTTTTGAGAACCTTGACTAGTATAGATTTTGGTGCCATGTATCACCAAGAAATTCTGTGTGAATATAAATATATGTCTTTTTTAATTTAAAAAATTGCAATTGTGAGAAAACTATAACTGTCAATTTTTCTAATTCAGAGAAAAATCTGGTTTTATTATGGAAAGAATTCTGAGTTTTGCAATTCCCTTCCGTCTTCCCTTTTTTCCTTCTTTGTAGCTCCTTTGCCTTCTTCTTTCATCCCAGATTTTTACCTCACTGCCTTCCAAAGAGTAGCAAAATGATACCTCAGTCAGAATCTCATAATTCAGAAATGAAGAGTTGGCAGAATCAAGACAGAGAGACACAAAAGAATCTCAAAAAATTCACAGGACGTAGGAGTTGTTATGTATGAGTGACCTTTGAAAAACTGGATTAAAATATGATTTCTTAGACTCTGTAAGTTTTGCTGATGGTCTTTTTCATATCTAGGGTGGAGTCATCATGCCTCATGGACTAACATTTCTCTAGTCCTGTATACTTTTCTCCTAGGTGGATTGTGCCTTGTTTCTAAAAATAAGTTTTAAAAAGCTTCACATTTTCTTATAGTTATCAGAATTTCATAAACTCTCATCATTAATTCGTCTATTTGAGAATGAGCATTATTGGCACAGTGTAGAATTGTTGTCTACAGTGATAATGGATAACTGCTAGGGATCCATCCATAAAAGCATAATAGAAATGGCATTTCATGAAACATTAACAAAAGTATCACCTATCTCAGAACTGCTAAGGACTTATAGACTAAGGAATGCTTCTCTCACAGGTAATGCAATAAAACACAGTTTCACTGAGTCACCAATTGGGCATTTCTGAAAGGATAGGGCACTTTCTTATTTTTCCCAATACTCAAGAGTTTGTTCTACACACTAAAAGATACCAAAATATGTTGTAAGTGTGACTAGCAATAATAAATAGCAAATGTCTTGCTCTTGTTATATTAAATATGGATAAGATAAGTTGGGGAAGTCAATCTGTAATTTCAAAAAGAAAATAATGACACCAGATACAACAAAAATAATGTTGCTTTATGGAGGACACACTATTAGAATTTATCTAGGTCTGGTAGAGCAGTTATAGCACTACATTGTATGGTTTGTGTCTACATGGTAATCCTTGATTTGTTTCTGTCAATAAAAAGACACTATGAAGAAATAATGAGGCCACTCCGATATGAGCACAAGGTTGCAATCTGGAACGTGCCCTGAGCCAGGTCATAAGCACAGCTAGGAGGTAAAAGAAGGCAAAAATGTCTCTTAAAAGGGAGGAAAGGTGTATAAATTCTTCTAAAATAGTTATTTCTGGTTTTAAGAATCAATAGCAGGATTAAACAAGTATTTGCTTAACTTTGTATTTCCATATATTTGCCTTACTTTACAAATTTGTAATCTTTGTACACAATTGTGCTTTTAGAACATCTTCATAATAGCCTTTGTTGTGGATGTGGTGTACATTCAAGGAGGGAAAGGAGGGGGAGAGAGACGGGAAAGGAGGGAGAGAAGAAGGGGATGGTTACTTACGTCCTCCCTTCACATAGCCAGGTGGTAGCAGATCATGTCTTACTACATTCCGTGCTTGTGAAACACAGGTAGGCAGATTTTGAGGTCAGTTTGGTCTGCAGAGAGAGATTTACAGGACAGCCAAGGCTACACAGAGAAACTCTGTCTCAAAAACAAACAAACAAACAAACAAGAAAACAAGGTGAGGTAAGAAACAACTCTCCAAATCAATCCTCTGATCTCCTGAGATGCACAATAGCACAGGCATGCCAGTACTCATACAAACTCACTCACACACACGCACACGCACATGCACACGCACACACACATACACACTAAATGAGTACATTAACATTAGGAAAGAAAAATATTATTTTTTTTCATGACATATTTGTAGACAGTGGGAGATATATTCTCACATTTATATGCTGTATATATTTTGTTTTGTTTTATTTAAAGAACCAAAAGTTGGAGAAAAACTCAAATTTTTTTTCAAACTTGAAAAACTGCATATTGACAATGTTTCTGCAAGTTTTTCCTTATGTTTCCTGGGAGAACTGGGCTGCTTATTCTGTGTGCAGCATCTCCACTTTAAGGCCTAGTGAAATGCCACTCTTTTGGTGACTGGGAATTGATATTGGATATTGGAAAAGAAGCACAAGGAATTTTGCTGTATAATGAAGACCAACTGAGAAATACAGCCTCACAGATCAAATAACTACTAAATTCTTGGACCTTCTATTGATAGACAGCCACTGTTGAATGAGATGGACCACAGTCTGTAAAGCATTTTAATGATTTTCATATATGTGTGTATGTATATATATATTCATTATATATCATTTTAGAAGTTCTATTCATCTAGAGAATCAAGAATAATATATATTTCAAATATGTTCAGTATTTTAGCTCTGAGATTGCCTTTAAGACAACTAAAATGTGTGGCATCTTAGTAATTCTGAGGGTTTTTATACCATTGAACCTTGAGCATAGCACAGCAAGTCGAAGGGACTTTTTCAAGGGTGTACAGTGTTCCAAAAATATAAAACATGGCTCTTTCTGTTGCTTTCACTATTTTTATTTCAAAAGACAATGAAGCATCCTACATTGAATGTCTCAATTATAATACAGAGGTTCTCAAAATATGATGTACATTCCAGAAGTATGTGTATTAAAATAAAAACAGAAGAAATAAAAACATCTTTTCAAATCTGTTAGCACAGAATAAAAGGATCACCCTTGCCAAGGTAAAAGGAGAACAATGTAGTTTACAGTAGCAAAAGAGGAGAAATGAATAACTCTTTGGCCTCCTATAAACCAAGGTCTTTTAATGTAAAATTAAACCTGTGAGTTTAAGTGAAGATCCAGACTCGGCTGGGGCTTTCCCATTCCCTGGTAGCACTTGGTATAAGGTATTGCTGTATTTGGATTAATCTGCAAAGAATTTAGATGAGCATCACGCTTGCTCTCAGAAAGCAGGTCTGGAAAGAATTGAGAATACAGAGGTCTCTAAACTTCTCATATAACAAATGACCATATAAGAAATGCAATGCCTTAATATAGCACAAAGGTTTTTCTTACTTATATGAAGGCCAGAAGTTCTAAAGTCTACCTATGTAACTATTGCCAAGTTGCAACTTTTTAAAGACATAAAAGTGCTGTTAAATTTTCTCTTTGAGATCAGGAGTGCTCTGCCAAGACAGAGAAGGCAAGTCCTTCATAATTCCTGCTTTACAATTAATGTCTGTCAGAGATACTGGGCCAAAAGGCTGAAGATAGATGCTCCAATGTATTGAGAGAAATTGGGGACTGTCCAGACAGCCAGTTGTCTGTCATTCCTTAATTTTAGAAGCTGCTTTCTTTGACCTTCCTGTTTATTCAGATATATTTATTCTCCTCAGGTCTCTGATATGGTTGAAGACTAGTTATAGTCTCACAGTTAAGCTTTAAGTTGTTTAGGAATTAAAGGGATGTTCTAGGTCTAAGAAGATGTTTTTAATTTTTCATTTGGTAATGTAAGTTAGGCTGGAAAGTGAGTTAGGTATAGAATTTTAAACTCATTGACATAGATAGATAGTAGAATATTAATATTAGTTGCCAAATATGTATGGACTGGACATTGGGAATGTAGGTTATAATTTAATTTTCATAATTGTGGCCTAATTATTCTTATTGTATTGTATTGTATTTATTGTTACAAGAAAAATCTGTTTATTGGAATAAAAGGGGAAGTTGTTGGGAAGAAAAGATATACCTTAAATTAAAAAAAAAGCAGATAGGAGAGTGAGGGGGAAGAGGGTAGGAGGGTGGGACTAGGAGGGGGAGGAGGGATGGGATTATGATTGATTTGTAACTTGAAGAAAAAAAATTCTCTTTGACTCTGTGACCTTCCTGCCACTATCTTTTAAAGACTGAATAACTCTCCTTATTTATCTCATAATGATAATGTTTGTCCCAAACTAATAAACCAGAATAATTGCTATCTCAAGAGTTTCCACTGAGTCACATATGAAAAGTCCCTTTTAGCAAGGAGGACAATGTAACCACCGGTTCTGGATGTGCAGATATCTTTGAGGATCTTTCTTTTGGATGCAAGCCAGAACTAATGGAATCAGTTGATCTAAATCTTTTTTTTTTTTTTTTTTTTTTGAAAACAGGGTTTGTTACATAGTCTGTGAATCTTCATTGGAAAGATGGCAGATTCACACTTGTGTTCTGGGAACAATAGCACAGGAGTTTTTGAAAGGGTCAGAGATTACAAAACCTCTTGGGAGGTAATAGAATTAACACTCATATAAAGCTGAACACTCTATACAGAACCTTAGAAACTAGAAGAGCCCATAAACTGTGATAGTATGCATGTGTTCTTTTACTTTTAAGCCAACACAACATAAACAAATAATGATATTTCTTTGCCTGAACCATGCCTTAACTCCAAGGTATATGAAGGTGGCACATGCTGCCTAGGGCAAAATGTTCTCATAGTCACAGGTTAAGCCCCTTCTTTTCGTCACATATTTATTTAATTGCTGTTTTCTTCATGAATTTTTCTCTGATCAGATTAAATGTTACAAATGTCTCCTTTTTCATTTCCAACTCATATACCTCTTTTCTAATTTGAATCTTTCCATATTCCGATCACTTCCTTATAAATATATGATTTATTTAATTGTTTTGTATATGGAGTTTATGTTCTACTCCTCATTCTATAAAATTGTTGTAGTCTGACAAAAAGTTTCTTGTTTCCTGTTTTGACCATAATGTCCTAAGTGATGGGAACGGTGATGGGCCATGGTGTTTAGTAAGGTCTGTGAATATATTGATTGTCTAAAGGGAAATTTTAGGGTCTTTGTATGTGTGTGCTGAGTGTGTGTCCTGATTGGCTTGTTATATGATGACCCCCAATTTCAGGTGTTAATTTTTTTTTTGTTTTTCGAGACAGGGTTTCTCTGTGTAAGTCCTGAGTATCCTGGACTCACTTTGTAGACCAGGCTGGCCTTGAACTCACAGAGATCTACCTGGCTCTGCCTCCTGAGTGCTGGGATTAAACACATGTGCCACCATGCCTGGCCAGGTGTTAAAATTTTAAACGATGAACTTTCTTCTTTTTAATTGATTATTAGCTTCAATTTGCCACTGCTTCTGGTTTCTACACACACACACACACACACACACACACACACACACACAAACACACACACACACTCACACACACATATAGCTTATATACCATTATTTAGCATGAATAGGAAAATTGACTGAAATCTGTCTCTTCTGTTCTCCCACCAGTGACTACAAACATGAGGAAAATCCATTCATATTTTGTCCTTGACATATAAGATTACAACCACCTTACTCAAGTGATATCTTGGCTGGACCATAGAATCTGATATTATGATTAATAATATTTCTATGAAAAGTATATTGTAGTACTTTAAAATTTGTTGTGCTGATCTGTTAGAGTAAAAGAAAAGATATTACATTAAAAGTAATACAAATTTCTAGAATATGGCTTATGAACTTTGTAAAAGATCTCTTTTCTTTTTGACACTTTTTTCAGTATCCATGCTTTGTTTTCTCCATTGGATTTTAGGGATTTTTCATGTCTCCAAAGTGATTCATTTCATCTGAGACATCTTACAGAATGGACTCTCAGGCTTTTGGCACAGCTCTGAGATCAGTGATATATTTATGTGAAAGAATATCATATAGGAGAAAGAATGGATGCTAGAGGTGGCATTTTGATGCCTGTTTTTTGAGGCTTACAAATATTGATGCTTGTCTGCTTTTATGATCTGTTAATCTGTCTTATCAGTGACTAACATCTTTTGGAGCAAATAAACTGTGCTATGTGTACTTCGATTTCAAAACATAACCAATGTAAAGAAATTAGTTCTTTTGACACCACCATGTCATAACATAGTTGGGATGGTAAGAAGAATTACTAAAATGTTACTAACCCGGGGAATGAGGATATTTACTTTGACATGTCACACAGCTCCCTGGGAGTTAAAGCTCCTCGTGCTTTCATAGCTATAAACACTTTAACATTCCCTACACTGGTTTTGCCACTCGGCATGCTGAGCTCATGTCTCGCATGTCATATTCCGCTGAGGAGAAGAGAGTGACAGGCTCACTCAGGGTCCACAGTGGCCCAGCAGGTGATCTGTGCTTGGATGCGCCAGAAAGGATTCCCAGCCAAAGAGCTGTCTTATTAGCAAATATGAAAGGATGAAATGAGTTCAACTGAAACATAGTTTCCAGGAAATATCTTGCAAGCATATCAG
This sequence comes from Lophiomys imhausi, assembly GCA_907164525.1. Classification (NCBI taxonomy): domain Eukaryota; kingdom Metazoa; phylum Chordata; class Mammalia; order Rodentia; family Muridae; genus Lophiomys; species Lophiomys imhausi. Next base: position 752,426 of record CAJQZJ010034040.1, read on the forward strand.
AAGTCATCTACATTTAGTCTCCAGTTCTGTTTCATAAAGACTCATTGTGCGTGCTAAAAGTACGTGTGCAACAAGACTCAGCTATAGGTCTCTAGATAATTCACATTAGCAAAGAGACTAAAATTTAAATGAAAACATATGTGGACCTATCATATTTAAATTTCAAGCTTCCATTAATTGTGCATTTGATAAGTTAACCAATATATGATGCCAAATTTGAGGTCAAGATTCTTGTCTTAAATCCATGTTTCACTCATATCACATTTGTGAAAGTTTCAATTTTTTTTCAACAATGATTTTTTTTTAATATAAAGAGATTAAAAACAAAAGGAAGAGAGAAAATTTCCACGCCTTCAGAGAGTAACATAGGCGTTGAGAGTAGATTGGAAGTCAGTATATTCTCTCAACTGGGTCCTTTTTCAAATATGCTTTCATTGTTTTCCTTAAGGACTTACATTTTTCCAGAAATCAGATTTGAAAACTTGGATGCTTATCTCATCTTCTCTTGACATATCTGCCAAAGTTTCAACTCTCGGTTTGTTTCTGGCCACCTTATAATTTCCATTCATTGATTTACCTTCAGACCCAGTGGAAGGCATTATCACCTCATGTACAAGTAGTGTGTAAGGCTTAGGAGTTCGTCTCTTTAGCTGAGGGAAATTTCTCTCAGTTGCCTTCAGATCTGATATGTTGTCACCTGAATCAGTAACTGAATACTGTTACTTACTCCCTCTGTGAGAATGGCTCCTCTCCATCAGATTTGATAAGCCTCCAGTTTTCCATCAATAATGCCATCTGTCGACTGCTTACCTGTTTCTTCTGCTCACCTACCCTCCTTTTTATGTGATGTATTCTTCAAGACTGCCAGGGGCCATACCTTAGACTTTAGAAAGCCACATTAACATTCTCAGTTAGTTTTATTCTTCTAGCTTCTTAACCGTACAACCAGATTATAGTTTCTTATTATATTTTTTCTAATATTGGAATTTAATTTGAATATAGCTTGTATATTCAAGTTTTAAAAAATACAGACTGGTATAATTTCATCAGAATTATCCCCTATCCCCGGCCCTAACTTTGGCATCTTCATGCTTTCTTAAAATGAATAATATCATTGCTATCTAATTGTTCAAGTTAGAATCCTGATCTACCGTTTATTCTCATCAGCTTCTCTCCAGTTTCTGTTTGTTCCATAAATCGTTTCTGTTCTGTCCTGCTCTCCATATGCTCTGTAGTTCCGTCACCACAAAATCTTGTTGAGACTGGAACCACCTCCACCATAGCATCCTTATCATCACTCTTTCCTTTTCTTCTGCCACTTTCTATATACTTTTTAAAAAGTCACTTCATAACTTAATAATACCTTTCATTAGCTCATCACTGTTTTCCCATTAAACTAACACCCTTTATACAGCCTTATAACGTATCCTTTAACTAAGCTCCCTTCATTTTATACTCACACACCAATTCCATATATCTTGCCTACATTAGATTTAATTTAGACCACAGACCTTTTGTGATTTTTTTTCTGTATCAGAAATCTTAATGAGGTCTTTTATTTGATGGGGCCACCTTTCTTTACCATCCATTCATCTTTCATTTCTCAACTTAAATTTCATTTCATCTAGAAATAGTCTCCACACTGTATCAGGTTTTTCACACTATGTATTTTCCCTATAATTATATGTATCTCTCTTGTAGATTTTGTTTGTTTGGTTTTTGGTTTTTGTTGTTGTTTTGTTCTTTTTTTTTTTTGAGACAATTTATTTCTATGTAGCACTGGCTGTTCTGGAATCCACTATGTAGACTAGGCTGGCTTCAAACTAAGAGACTCTCATGCCTCTGTCTCCCAAGTGCTGGGATTAAAGGCATGTGCTAAGATTTTTCAATGTATATGCAGATATGTATTTATGAATGTGCAAATGTGTAGTCCTCTTGTATTAGATTGTAAATTCGACAAGGGTAAAAACATTCATCTTGTTCAGTAGAATACAGTAAGTGATGAAAAAGAAGACATGTCATATTCTGCTTTCCTAAATTTGTTAAGAAAACCAATGCCAGATTCGTATGTCCCCAATACAACTTTATGTTCCTTCATTCCCCAAAATTTAAATACTAAGATAGTTAATCTTCATTGCCTATTTCACTTGATTTAAAATCATTGTGGTTTTTGAAGATGCCCTATCTATCTCTTATATTTAGATAAGCAAATATTGCTTGTCTCTTAGCAACTTGATTTCTGAGTAGCTTAGAAAATAACTGTGATAGACTGTCATAGTAACTAACGAAATGACACGTTTTCATGACTATTAGTTTCCGTTTCTTAATTATCCTAAACAGTTTATGTCAGTTGGTAGCGAGAGGTCAAAACTTGACATTTCATTTTTAAGTATTACTACGAACAATACCTTTAAGAAGCGTTACCCTTAATTTTGTATCAATATACAAAGATCAATACCGATGTAGCCCTATACAATCTTAATTTTGCATTAATATACGATGATCAATGCCAATTTAGCCAAATATAATATTAATTTTGTATCAGTATACAAAGGTATAAGGCTATATTCAATAATCTGTCCTTTTTTCTTGTTCTTTCCTATACTATGTCTATGTCCCATTTTTCTCAAGTCTGTTCACTCCTATATAGGAGAGAAAGGAGGATACAGAAAAGCAAAAGAGAGAAGTCCCTGGGTCTAACCTCCAAAACCCATTTAACAAGACCATTTTTTTTTCAAGCAACAATTTTATTCAGAAGTATTTGAAAATCTATTTCTCTTTTTTTTTTTCCTTTTGGAAAGGGTAGTTTTATTTTATTTGCACATTGCTGTCTTTACCCCTACCCAGCCAATGTTCTCCCAATATCTAAATCCAAATGCACTCAGCCTTCCGCCATTCCCTTTTCTTTATTTTTTTTAATAATTTATTTTTTATTTCTTCAAGTTACATCTCAATCACAATCCCCTCCCTACTCCCCCCTCCAGTCCCACCCTTCCACCCTCCTCCCCCTCAACCCCCCCATCCTCTTCCCTTCTTTTTTTTTTTTTTTTTTTTTAGTTTAAGGTATTTATTTTTCCCCCCAACAGCTCTCCCTTTTAGTCCAAAAAATGGTTCTTTTTCTTATAACTATAAATACAATACAAAACAACAGAAATAAATAGGCCACGATTATAAGAGTTATATGGCTTAGCATACATTCCCAATGTCCAGTCCATATGTATTTGGCACCTGACTTTGACATTCTACTATCTAACCATCTCCATGAGTTTAAGGAGGGAGGTAGGAAGGGAGGGAGGGAGGGAGGGAGGGAAGGAGAGATGAAGGGAGGGGCCAAGAGGGGAGGAGGGAGGAAACTATGTTCTAGAAATAAATAATACTTTTTTAAGAAAAGAGTTAATAAGCTTAAAATATAATAAAAATACAATATAAAATTTTCAAACTATAATTTACCTTACTGGCATGAAAAGAACATCTTCAAAAACAAGACCATTTAACAGCTTGTAGTCTTTTCCCCTAAATAACAAAATTTTCTATTATCTATCAAATAACCAAAGGGGGAGAACACCCTCCCCACCTTCTGGGGATGGGACATTGTTCTCTTAAAATGACTTCCTGCTGATTTGGGACGTAGTAAACCTGTTTGGGGCCAAAATAAGAATGGAAAAATGGTTAAAAATGTTAATAGAATCATTTGATGTTCAGTCCTTTTGTGCTCAGCTATTTAGATGTCCTAAGAAGTTCATAGACAGAAGCTGATCTTCAGAGCTTTACTGAAGATCTGGCTGGAGTAGTCTGTGGAGCTGAATGATCTTAGCGATTTTGAGTTGTTGTGGTTGTAGACTTTTGAGGAAACTGCTATTGAAGAAGTCTGCAAGGCTGGATCATCTGGGCCACTCGTCTTCTTTGGTGTCTGATCTGTTTTCTGCTGAGGTTTCCGTTGTCCAGTTGTCCCTGGATTCCTTGAATGGATGCTTTAAATCTCCTGGAAAGATAAGAACA